>CAUYSK010091609.1:50000-78198 GCA_963575035.1 Avahi laniger
CTATTAATGAGGAAACTGCAGCTCAGAGAGGGTAAGCAGCATACCCAAGGTCACGGAGCTAGCTGCAGAGATGTGTGATTCATTTGCAGGTCTCTCTGCTTTTAAGTTTTGTTCTTTTTACCTTGCAGTGATGCCTCTTGAGTGATCAGCCTAGAGGAACAAGATGTTATTTATGAAAAGCTAAATATCAGTGAAAGCCACAAATTATAGTTCAATAGGACAAAGAGATCCCACATAGATTGATATGATTCATTGCCTAGTACAAATATAGAAAACAGTTTATAGAAGATTCTAAGAATTGAAGGATCACTTGGACTGGAAAAGTTTAGAGAAGGTTTTTGGGAAAGGTCTGTGCTTTAAACAATGGGTAGGATTCAAATAGAAGGAAAGAGAGAGAGCAGACATTGCCTTATTCAAGCAAAGAAACAGACATCTGGTTTTAAACCATCTGATGAGTCTCTACTTCAGAAGTTTGAGAGGGGGACATTTTTCCAATCTGTCCTATTATTGGGCTGACATTAAAACAAATGATCTTTTTAATATCAAAATATTCTCATCAGCTGCCTAGCAAAGCTATCACGTGAGGTGGTCAGCAGCGTGTGTCTGGGGTCAGGAAACGTGGACTAGAGACCGGCTCTGTCTGGCTCTTTCTCACTGTGTGACTTCAGTAGATTCTGCCTAACGATGCCTCCCTCACCGGGCAGCGCCTTGTAGAATAGCAGGAACAGAACCAGCACCCAGTGTATAGTGGTTCGTATGATTTGAAATAGATTTTTAGAGAAGAAATCAGTACATGAAGATGTCATTTGTCACGATGTGTCGACAGAGTCTTGTCTGGGGATACTGGTCCAGAATTTTTTTTTAAAAAAGAAAAACTTTCTCCTTTTCTTGTTTCCCCTGCATTGGCTAACATCCCTTTCCCAAAAGCATGTGTTAATTCACAAAATTTATTATAGCAGAATGGTCTTGTGGCAGCCGACTCAAGAATCCAGGTGTAGCAGTGGGAACAGGCAGCCGACAGGCAGGCTGTCGGTTGGGAAAATCAGAGGAGGCTTCTCCTCTGAAGCGCGACTTGAGATACTGAACTCTTTTAAAATATTACTCCAAGCCGGCAATGTTCTGGTGATGCCTCACTTGGTCCTGGGCAGTGCTGAATCACAGCTCGAACCTCGTCAGGAGCACCCGCATGTGATGTCATCATTGACTTTGTGACACTGCCGAGGGCCAACTAACTCACCAGCTTTCAAAAACAGCGTGCTGGTCACGGCAAAGGTGGTGAAGACACACATCCAGCACCTGCCCTCGAGATGCTAACAGAGCCACTGAAAGAACTTGGGGTAGGGAGTGGGGAAGAAGGGCAAATCCACTCTGATATTGTCCTGTAGACTTTGCTCTATGCCAAGACCTGTGCTGCCATCTTTCTAACCTAATCTTGTACAATATCTGATTTACAAGAAACTAAATGTATACCTAAAAATAGCTTTCTAAATATTGCTGTGTACATTAAACTGTGACTAATTTTCTTCCATCACACCCTACCACATTTTGGAGATATAATAGCACATTTAGACTGAGCATAGAAGAACCTCAGGAGAGTCCCTCTCCGCGTCCTTCCTGCCCAGGAGTGCCTGGCCATCGTACCACAAGCTTTGGCATCTTTTCCTTAACAGAGTGATAATTATTTATTAGTGGAATATATGCTTATTATATTCAGAAATTAAAGTTGTCAGGGGACATTGTGCATCCAGGTCCCTGTGGCTGGATGATCACATCTGTTAGAAATGAATCCCTTTAAAGAAATGGGATTAGTCTCACAGAGGGTCAAGAACAGAGTGAGGGGAGGGAGGTGTGAATAGGGTGAAGACGTTTGATTTTAAATAGAATGTGGTCAGCATGTTACGGTATTCAGATATCAACTCCATATCCCCCTCTTTGAACCCCAGGCAGCCAATTACATGTTATTTATTCATTACAAAATAGGACAAATTGAGTGGTTAGGTTGGCTAATAAGAACTCTGAGCAAGGAGTAAAATAAAACATGATGAATGAGGATAGCCCCCAAAAAATCTTTGGAAAATTCCAGAAAAAATCTGGAGAAATTTTCCTCTTCAGTGTATCCGGAATTGCAACTGATGGAAGGAAATTTAAATGGGAAGATTCCCTTTGAATAGATTTTCTTCCTAAAATATATTCTCTTCAATTCCCTCGCTTATATTTCCTTAGAGTTCCTTTCCTTCCTAAGGCAGAAAGACATTTTAAATTACTTCCAGCAGTGATTAGTATCATTAGGGTGTTTTGATGCTGCATTTTACAACAAGCAATGCACTTTTCTTCCTTATTTGCCATTTGGTAGCTTCCCTATTCATCTCCAAGCCTCAACCCAGCAAAATGAGAAGCTTATAAATTTACTTGCTCTTGTGAATACTCACTTTTGCAAATATGAAAGAACTTAAGAAGAGATTATAAAATGCTTTCTGTCTATACAATTAAAATTCCATTGAAATATACGAATTAAACATTTTAATTCATGCATTTCATTTTGTGGCCATTCAAAGATTATGTGCTTCTATATGTCTGCCATCAATTTCTATAAATAACATTGTTTTCTCTCTCTCTTATTGCAAAATGTACATCTGAAGAAGAAACTGGAAGAGATGGGGGCTGCAGGGATTTTAAACTGATGCAGCAGTAACTTACCTCGCAGTGTTAGTAAATTATGTGCTGTGAGGATCTAGAAGTTGATGGGAGTTGCCAGAAATAAGAAATTCTGAACCTTCACCTTCAATGGCCCAAAAGATAGCGTTAATGTTCTTTGTTTTCTCACTTTTGAATAACTTAGTAATTCTAGTTCAGAAAATTAAGAGCCTACATCTGGCAGCACCTGAAAGAAATGCTTCAATTGAGTACACCCTTGAATGTCAAATATATCGTTTTAAAAGTCAGTATTTGTTTCAGTGGTGAATGTTTCTGAAAGGAAATGACTATTTTAGCGTTTATAGTCTGAAGAGTATTTTCATTTTTTGAGACCTCAAGCTGAGCGCTCCGTCCAGAGGAGTCAGACCCCCTTCTTTCCACGAGGAGGGCGCCCTCTACTGGGTATGTCTACATACCACATGCGACTGCTAAGACGCTGGAACCACCTGTGCACTTAAGGTGTGAGCTGTGAACATGTACCTGAGCAAAGGTTTTTGGAAAATTCTTTCCCCTTCTTGTACTAGAATGATTGCAAGTGTGGAAGTAGCCGTAGTTCACTGTAGTTTTCTTTTTACTGCTGTATTATTGCACCCTGTTGGGGGATACATCTGAGCATTTCATGTGTCCTACTTTTAAAATGCCCAGATGGTGGCTACGTGCTTTGGTTTGAATTGGGCAGCCCTCATCTTTCATGCTCTGTAGCCTGCCTCGTTATCAGAGAGACATGAGACAAGGAAAATTCCTCCATTTTTCAGCTCCTCTTCATCTGTTTCTAGTCACCCACAGTGAATGATGCACTTGCACAATTGTTAAGATGACATTCTCCATGATAACTGAACATCGCTTCCCTGGGATGGGGAGTTCCCTGTGTACCCATAGCTCCCCGCTTCCCTCCGAGCGCACCACCTTTTGCAGCATAACTGATTACTTGCAATCTTGTAAGTAACAAGGCAGTGAGAGGTAGTGTAAATATTTTATACCTTGCCAAAACCACTTATATTTGCATTGGTCTTCTTCACTCTAGTCTTTAAGCTTAACAGAGAATTTAAATCAAATCATTCAACCTGAGAAATAGTCAAAAGAACTAATAAAATAAATGTAACAATGTAACTGGTTAAAATAGCCGAGGGGGTAACAGAGGTTTAGCATGATTTTGTGACATGCACATTTTATAGGGCTTTTGTCTCCAACTACATTCTTCAAAATGCCATCTGGGCAATGACCATTGGTATCATTTTTACCAATAATAGCACTTCCTACTGGGAAATTAGTCAAGGGAATGAGTTTTGTCTTGTTTGTTTTGTTTTTTACAAATTATCCACAAGCATTTATCTTCCAAAAGGTATTACTGGACTTTGTCCATTACAAAGCAACTACTTACGTGAGTCGCTTGTTCTTATTTTAGAATTTTTATTCATCATAAAATTGTGATCAAATTCAAAATTCAATTATACTTTCAAAGAGGAAATAGATTTTGCTCTGTTTTCCTTCTCAATAATAGCTTTGATGAAGGAAGAATGTTAATATAGGCCAATGGTCTCTAAACTTTTTAGAATATGCACTCTTGTAAGTAATAATTTTTGAGTACAAATCCCCATTATATGTATATTTACTTATTTGTAAATTATAAAATATGTTCTAGTTAACTAATATTATTTATACTATAATATATTTTAAAAGACTAAATATAGATAAAATCATCAAGAAAATATTTTATTTATCATGAGTTAATGCTATCAATAGTACATCAAGGCATAGTACAAACTTCATCATTAATAATGCTAAGTCAATCTATTTTATAAATGCTTTCCTTAGTAATTTCAAAAATTTCTTTTCTGGTCAAGTACAATGGGACCATTAATGTTTTTATACCTTATTCTGTGGCTGGTAAAGAACTTGAAGTAGGAAGTATTGAATTGGCCACTTATTCGCTCTTCATTTATGTTTGTATTGTTAACATTACATTTGAACCGTGGTTTTTAATTCTTCCAGGAATTTCAAAAGTCACCATGTTTCCAAAGATAGTATATTTGAAACCAGATATATAATTTACAAACGTACTTAGTATGGAATCATAAACTATATCACTACACAGTAAAAGTAAATAAATAGATGAATATTGGCAGCTCCTCCATGCTGTAAAACTTCCATTCTTCCCTTTCCAAGGACTGATCCAGAAAATCATTCATTCATTCACTCATCAAATCAGTACATATGTGCACTTAATATATGCCTCCTGGGTATATGAGACAGTGAATAAACCAGACAGGAATGCTTCCTTCTTGAAGTTTTTAATCTAATGGAGAAATAAAGACAATAAACAAAGTAGGTAAGTAAGATATATACATACCAAATGTAAGATGAGGGCAATGAAGGAAAATAAAGCATAGATAGGAGATAAGAGGTGCTGTGTTGACTGTCAGGAGAGTGTCATGTTAGCCAGTTGCGGGGGTAAGAGAGGGGTATTGGCCTGTTGGTAGAGGGAGGGAGGACAGGGAAGGCTCACGAAAGATGACATTGGAGCAGAGATTTGAAGGAGGAAAGAAACAAACCTTATAGTTGACTGTAAGAAGAATCTCAGTTCAGGAATGAGGGTGTATAATCAGATTCTGGGCTTTAGGAGTCTGGGTTTGGTCCCTGAATAATCCAGTTAATCCCCCAGTACCCATCAGAATGTGCACTGACCTTCAGCCCAGGAATCTGAAGGTCATGTTCAACCACTGACATCCCTTTGACAGTTCTGCAAGGGACAGATAAACTCTCTATTGCTTATGAGTGTAAAACTAGATGATCAGAAGAACTGTATAATATAGACATTTTCCCAGTTTCCAAATCTGTTCTTTAGTCTATAACCCTTACATACTGGTTGTGAATTCTTCCTTGAATGCTAGTCCATCCCTTGGCTATCTAACATCCTTTATTTCTTCCTATATATTCTTCAAAAATGCCCCATATTCCAAGTAAACCAAAATAGGACTTATGCATTGCAAAATAGAAATACATCTCTTCCAATTACTATATCCAGCTTCAAGCCCAGGAACTCTTGATAATGTCTTAATCTTGCTCTATTCTTTCATAATCTTGTTTTGATAATCTGCAGCCCCAAAATTAAATAGTAAATGTAACCACCTCAACATATCATATATACAATATACATGTATCATATATGTATCATATATACATATATGTGTATACATGTATATATGCATCATATATACAGTATATATGATATACAATTGTATATCATATATACAATAAAAGAAGAGAAACGAGTATTTATATACAGGACACAACAAAAATAAAAAAGCAGTTATAGGCTAGAGAATTTATTTCTGCAATAGGTCATGAGCCCAGCAGTGATATTAATGACTTCTCTCCCTCATCTTCCTAGTGAGTTCAGGTTATCTGGCCGAAAAGATCAACCAAGCTCATTCCTAAAGGATCTGAGTTCTTGTTGGTCTCGCCTTCATAGGTTTGCACTGGTCTTCCACTAATTTGAAAAAGTCATCCAAAAAATGGGAGAAAAGGGACAAGGATTTCCAGGCTCCTTCTTAAGCATCCCAACTTCCATTATGTAACAGCATCTCTATTTTATCTTATGAATCACCCCAGCCACTGGTCTAAGTTCTTTTATATTTTTCCTTTTTTTTTTTCCTCCTTGCCTAGTGGCATAAAGTAATCCAAATGCCAAAATAACAATTTTCTACATTCAAGTATTATGGAATAATTTCTCTTCTAAATCTCTAAATCAGCAGATTCCAAAGTCTCAGTTATAGCAAATACATCTTTTGAAACTTGGTCTTTAGTTCTTACTGTGTTTGAAAGGATGTCTCCCTTTCCTATCCTTCCTATTGTCTTCTGGGATTTCTGCATTAGACATGAAAGTCAAATTGCTAACTGTAAATTCCCTTCTGATTCTAAGATTCTTTGAGTTTTAAATTTGTTTTAATTGTTTACATCTTGCATTGAGTGATATAATGCTACTGGTCTGAAACAGAGATCTAGTACATTTCCTACATACTGATATTGAAAGCCCATCCTTTCTTGGGAGTATTTTGTGACTACCTAAACCCATGATGATTTCTTATGTATACATCTTCAGTGCATAAGTTTCCATATGTTTCTATAGTGGTTTCTGGAATGTAAATGTTACATTCCTACTGGGTTGCAGTTCCTAATTAAGCAGGGTTTGCATACTTTCCGCTTTTTCTTTCCATTCCCTTTAGCACCTAAGTACCATGCTGGAAAAAGAGTAGATGCTAAATAAAATATTTCACTGTGAATTTAACCCTTAAATCATAAACCAATCTCAGAATTTTTCTTAATGCTGAGAGCTTTAAACAAAGCATAAAATCAAATTTAAACAATTGCCCTTTGGTATCAATAGACTCTCATGTTTTCTTAGCTGCCCCTGTTAGCAAGGATCAGATTCTCTTCCCAAGTGCTAATTAAGTGCCAGGCATTTTGACAAAGGTCATCTGTTTTATCCCTCACAAAAGCTCGTGAGAAAGATACTAGCTATTAGAAACCTAGACGACTCAGAAAAAATAAGTAATTTGCCTAATGTCCCCCTACTGTGACTGACAATCAAAACTTGAACTCAGGTCTTCTGATTAAGTTGACTGCTCTTTTGATTAAAACACCTGGACTCTCAGGGGTTGCCTTATTTCTGGAACATTAGTGACAGAGCTTTGCAGACAATTTTCCTACTATCATGAGACAGATCATTTTTGCTTCATTTCTAAGATAAGCCAAGCAAAATAATCAATTGTAGAACAATTAATAATGCATTCAAAATGTCACACCTTTATGCTCAAAGAGAAATTTTTTTTCCTATTTTGTCCAAATGCCTAATAGAAATGATGGTGTAAAATTAAAAATAATCTTTGACCTGCCTAAATTAAAATAAGAACCACAACTTCTAGCTCTCGAAAAGAATAAAAGTTGTTTTTATTTTTAATGAAGTATGCTACGCTGAAGTACATTTTCTCTTAAGGTGTAATGACTCAACCATGATCATTTCTTTTTGTTTATTCATTTAAAACACAAATAAAAGCAGATAATCAATAGATCATAATCTAAAACCAGAGGATTTACAAGTTAATAAGCTTGAGTCAATAGATATTCCATAACGAAGCTTTCAGTGCTGAACCTGACATAATTTGCTTTGCTCTAAGCTGGTTGACTTAATGCTTTAATTTAATTCCAATTTAATATTGAAAAATCCAAAGAAAAGGGGAAAATTTAAATCCTATTATGTTAAAATATGTTCAAAGCAACAACTCAATATCATGCCACAGCTGCTTAAATGTGTCACCAAACGTCTACCCAAGCACCTGGCTTCTGATTGGTAATAACCAGTTAACCCTTTCGAGCCTGGTACAAGTGAACTGTGGAAGTTTCTCAGTTGTCTATCTTTGCAATAGCTTTTCTCTTAGCCTCAACTGTCATCATATTTTCATCTCATTGTATCTGCTTTTCCCGATTTATGGCCAAACTATTGAAGCACTTTTTATTTGAAAAGCAACTGCACTATTTTCCTTGAGCTCATCATCCAGCCTGACTCCAGCCAAAAAACAACAGTAGACGGGTATAGATCAAAGAGCAGAAGAAAGGCTTTCTTGGTTCCCTAAAAGGAAAATGTGAGAAGCTGTCTATATGAAGAAATGGCATTAGGTGGCTTCTGCATCCCAAATCTGGTAGTGCTAGCTGGGGTGGGGTGAGGGAGAGGATGCAATCTCCAGCACACCTTCAAGGTTGCGAGCACAGACTATATAGATGGAGTGCCTCCAGGCAAATCCTGGTTCTGCCCCTTATAATTATATGACCGTGGACAATTTGCTTCCACTATCTTTTCATCCATTTCCTTATCTGAAAAATGAGGGTAATAATAGTGTCTATCTCATGAGGTTGTTTTAGGCTTAAACAATTTAATATACATAAAGTACTTAAAAAGCACTCACTGTTATAATCTTTCGAGATACTCTTTAGCCATAAAGAACTTACGCTAAGAATAATTTTGAGAACAACAGCATCAGTCACTGAATGTGGTACTCATACGTGTCTTTCAGGGCAGTGGTATGTGCACAGCCAAAGGCCTGTTGTTACTATCCTCACAACACCATTTGCAAGTTCATAGGTCTGATTTTTGCTTTGTGCCATATTGCCGGTCTTTCTGCAGCCACGGTGGCAACGTGTTTCAGCTGCCCCTTAACTAAGCCAGCTTTAGCTTTCTGGTCCCATTTGTGTTGTGACCAAGAACAGGTCAGTTCACTTTGGTCAAGTAAGTGGACTAGAAGTTATGTACTGGCCTTTTACCCTAGGGGACCGTTTTCTGTTCAGAAAGGGTACTCAGAAAACAGAACAGAAATCTTATTAATTTTTATGGTGAACATGTTTTCATATTTCTCTATCTCTGAAATTGCGTACATCTAACAATCTTACAATCAGTATAGGTGGCAGTTACATATTTGTCATTTCCTGTACCTGCACAAACTTGATCAATGCCGATCATACGCTCATCACTTCAGTTGAGTCATAAGTGCTGTTGGTACTATACACATGGAGTTTAATTGCCACTTAAAATGTCTTTGAAAAGATTACACTATGATTTGGCATTAAAATGAAAAGTTATTGTACACAAAAAGGCACAGAAACAGCGCTTCAAATACTATTAAGAAAAAGAAAATAATCTATGCCCATACAAGTCTACAGGAGTCTTTCGACAAACATAAAATAAAAATTCTAAGTGATTTTAAAAAGCATTATATCCTCATTCAATTAGAAGCATTTTGTTTCTTTCTTAGGGATACATAAAATAGTTTTTCTTTACCTAACATTATGTTTAAATAAAACTTGGATTCAAAAAATGTAGGTATACTTTATGATAAATACTTTTTAAAACTGCTAGCATATTGCCAGTAAGATAATGTATTTAAATAAAAGATAATTTATTCATTCAGCAGACATCTATTGAGCACCCATATGGTACCAAACACATTCTGTATCTCCAGTCCCTGTCCTCTAAGAGTCCAAAGTCTAGCAGGGACAAAAGTTAGGTAAACAGATCACTATAATGCAAAAATGCCCTAAACAACATAAAAAATGGAGAAGAGAAGCAAGTAACTCTCTGGGGAGTCAAGACACTTCTCCAAATGAAGATGGCATTCAATTTGTGCCTCGCTGAAGAATGTGTTGTATCTGGGTCTGAGTATCTGGGCAAGGGCACAGGGGCAGACCATGGAGTGACAGTGACGTGCCCGAAGAGGCAGGCTGCAGGAGTTCTTGCTGACAAGGACTGGCAAGACAACCACAAGAGCTTCCTGACCAGATCTAGTCTCTGTCGTCCCTCTGACCTTTACATTAGGAAAATCAGAACTCGATTCTTGCATCTGACTCTAGCAATGAAGTAGGATCTGGGAGAGCCTGTAAGTCAGGTTAGAAAGCAGTCAGACTTTCCGAGGCAGAAAATTAGCTATTTCTACCTGAAGGTGCCTTGATTCCCTCTCCTTGAAGCTATGTGAACAGGGATGGTGAAAGACCAACTAAAAGCAGGACACGGGCCTCTCGTGTAAAAGCAGGAGGAAAGATTACAGAAAATAGAGAGAGTGGGGCAGAAGGCTTGATAGTTCACTGACACTCACCTTGGAACAATAAATTACCTGATTCTGCAGCATTTGTTTGAAGTAAGCTCTTCATAACTACCTCAAAACTAAGAGACAGGGTGGTAATCAGATCCATCACCAGCCTTTGCCAAGAGGAAAGGTCTTTCCAGAGACAACTGTAGAGAGCAATTCTAGCCACGTTGTCATCTAATATCAAAAACAGAGGGTGCATTGTAAGTGGTTTAGGATGACCACGACATTATCTCACTGAGATCTGCCACCATATTTATGCTGTAAAAGGGACTTAGGGACACAGATCTTTATCAGTTGACCCTACCCTCTTCAATAACAGCTGACCCAAGGCCAACAAATCCATTGTCTAGCTAGCAGCCAATCAGACCCTCTCTTTCTGAAGACACATAGAGATGGTGTTCAGATAGTTGTGAGTACTACATCTGTAAGGTTGTTTAGACTGGGAATTGGTAGCCATGCTGGGCAATAAAGTAAACAGTATAAGAGAAAAGGAAGACAGAAGTGTCATGCAGCCCTGAGATACAGAGAGAGAAACTCTAAGCTCTGTCAGTTTTCCAGTTTCAAAGACCCAAAGCTATACAGTTGCCCCTTGAACAACATGATTTGAACTGGGCGGGTTCACTTAAATGTGAATTTTCCTCTACCTTTGCCACCCCTGAGACAGCAAGACCAACCCTTCCTCTTCCTCCTCTTCATTATCTTACTCAATGTGAAGACAACAGGGATAAAGACCTTTTTGATGGTCCTCTTGCACTTAAAGATAGTAAATATATTTTCTCTTCCTTGGGATTGTCATAATAACATTTCTTTCACTAGATTACTTTATTGAAAGAATACAGTATATGATCTATATAATACACACAAAATACGTGTTAACCAACTATTTGTTTCCCGTAAGGCTTCTGGTAAACAGGCTATTAGCAGTTAATTTGGGGGGAAATAAAAATTATACATAGATTTTTGACTGCATGGGGGATTGGCCTAATCCCTGCATCGTTCAAGGATCAACAGTATTTCCTGTGCTTGGGTTTTATCCTTTTACTTTCTCTCTTTTTTCTAAAACCAGTCAAAATGAGTTTCTGTTCCCTATAATGAAATATTCTTGATTAGAATATTGATTATGCCAATTTCTACCTCTCTTGTAACTGTAGAGTATAAGTTTTAAATCTGGTTGTTATTATTCTTATTGGAAATGTTATGATTTCTATGTTTGATCCTAAAATTGCTAAACTCTCTAACAGTTCACTTTTAGATTCTGTGGACCTTTTAGATAGACAATAACCATGTATCTCATGCTTCAACACCCATATACCTTGCATTAGTTAGGATAGGATAGGTAGGTTAGGCTAGGCTGGACTAGGCTGTGATAACAAGTAAAACTCTAAGTCTTACTGTGTAGCACAATAAACGTGGAAAAAGTCAAAAGGTGAGTTTGGCTGTCCTTATCCATCCCGTATCAGTGCCAGACCTTGATAGGGCAAGAGCACACTAAAGAGGTCTGCAAGATGTTGTTAAGGTCCAGACGTGACAATAGCTTACATCCCTCTGCCCACATCATTTTTAAATACACTATTGGATACTGTTTGCTAGTATTTTAGTTATGACTCTTTCATCTAATCTCATAAGTAATTTCAGTCTATAAAATACATTTCTTGCTATGTTCTTATCCAGCTTTTTATATTTTCCTAATGTCATGTAAGAAGTCTGCCATCTGGACATTTTTCCTATTTTCTGGGATTCTTTGTACATAATATCAATTATCCATTACACATTTAATTAAAGACAATAACAATAAACTTTACTGGTAAATCTTCTGGTCCTGGGCCTTTTGAGAGGAGGGAGCTGGTTACCAGTAATTCAGGGCTTTGTTTTCATCTATTTTATTTTAAAGCTGATTGATTATGTCCATGTTAATTTTTTTCTAGAATTCCCTTTTTTTTGTTTGTTTTTTTTTTTATATATATAGACATAGTTTTGTTCTGTTGCCCAGCCTGGAGTGTGATGGCACAATGATAGTTCAGTGTAACCTCAAATTCCTGGGCTCAAGTGATCCTCCTACCTCACTCAGCCTCCTGAGTAGCTAGGACTACAGGAGCATGCCACCACTCTTGGATAATTTTTTTATTTTTTGTAGAGATGGGGTCTGACAATATTGCCCAGGCTGGTCTCAAACTCAGCTTCTCAAAAGTGCTGGGATTACAGGCCGGAGCCACCATGCCCCACAGAGAGCAGCCTATTTTATCTATATTTTTACATTTATTATCATAAAATTGCTCATGATTTCCTATAACCAAGAATAAATTTATACCACGGGTAACAAATAAGTGTCTACCATTCTAATACCCGAGACTCTCTGGAAAAATATCATTTTTGGATCTATAACACCAACCTCTCTATACAAATTTCCTATATTACCTAATTATTTTATTCTTCATTACAGAAAGGTATTATCTTTTTCTGCTCATTCCCAATGTCAGGATATATAAGAACACAATAACTTGACCATATTACACTTTCCACAGATAAAAGTGAAGAATAAGACTAATTATTATAAATCCATTTTATATAGGTGTGTGAATAAATTTCTAGAGACCAAATAGACTAAAGTGAATAACAAGGAAGAATTTACTATATACTCCAGTATTCAATACACATTTATTCAACACCTACTTGATCTCCACAACAAACATTTACAAAGACAGTGTTTATAAATTTAACTTAAAAGATACTATGGCTTCTTTCAAAATACAATTACATATATTGTCTATACAAGCCATGGTGCCATGCACTGAAAATGCCTTATGAGTTATTTATTGTGTTACATTCATCTATTTATTCATTCATACATTCCAGAAATATTTACTGAATATCTAATGTGCGGAAACATCTCCTAGGTACTTAGGATAATAGTAACAAAAGCTAGCACTTATTAAATGCTTACTATGAGCATGTCAAGCACTATTCTAAGGGTTAACTCACTAAAGTTTATACAACTCAAAAAGGTAGGTAATATTGCTGTATGAAGGAATTGAGGGAAAGAAAGGTTGAGATGCAGTCCTAATGCAAACAGTTCACTTTGCAGTAAGGGAACAAACAAGTGAACAGACAAATATAAGAGAGCATAAGATCCATCAACTAATAAAGGTGGACCTATGCGTAAATTCAAACCCATGCTCTCTCTCAGGTAGCAATGCTTATGACAAAGACATTTTGAGCACCGTGTTTTAAACAAATAATTTTAATTTCAATTGAAAAGAATGTGTATGCGTGAGTTGGCAACCTAGAATTCAGTTGCAATTCTGGTATCGATGGATTGTCCTATCTTGTATGGATCTTTTGGATTGCATGGACTTTGGGTTCATCGACAAAATGAGGTGTTGGAGTAAAGCGCCAGTCACTATTTTTAGGTTATTTTACCCTCATTAAGAGTTTTACAAATAGGCATAATTTATACATGGATACTTCATATTTGACCACAAGTGTTTTTAATGTTATCTATCAAGAGTTGCAAGCCTAACCGTCCTTTCTTTATTGCATAAAAGTTCGAACAAAGCTTTTTAATTGGAGCTGCCAGTGTGGGGTCTGTGGGGTATAGTGTAGTTAAGTGGTACTTGACATGTAGCCTGTGAGTCCCCTAGGGTCCCACAAACTCTTTCAGGGGGTCTGCCAGGGAGAAACTGTTTTCATATTAATATTAAGACATCATGTGTCTTTTTCATTCTCATGTCCTTGTGAGCGTACAGTGGGGTTTTCCAGATGCTACATGATATGTGAAGATGTCACTTTGCTGACTGGTGACATATGTGCTTCTGTATTTGTTTCCTTTAAAAATTTCTTAAATTTAATTTTTAATATGCTAAATACTGATAGATATAAATGTCAGAAACAAAAATTCTGTGGGATCTGCAACTGTTTTTAAGAAACAAGAGTCCTGAGATCAAAACTCTAGAGCCACTGATACAGTAGACAGGTACATTTGAACTCAACATAATACAGGAATAAAATCCTATCCCTGCCCACTTGCCAGCAGCGTGACTCTGGGTAAGTTACTTAACTTATCTGAGCCTAAATTTCATCGTGTGTGATAATACCAACTTCATATCTTCGTGTGAAGATGAAATGAAATAAGGCATCCAAAGCACTTTGCAGCAGGTCTGACAGCGTAGGAGCAAACACTTTGCTGGAAAATCATTTCCCTTTGGAAGGACACACAAGAAAATGGTAGGCTACATCCAGAAAACTGGATGGCCGGGGTATGGGAAGGAGGTGGGGAACTTTTCACTGTGTACTGTACTCTTCACTTAGAAGGTAGAACTTATTAAAAGTATTAATTTAATTAAATTATTTTTTAAAAAGGAATTGTCCTACCCTTCCTAGATATAGGCCTGGTAGAGTACATGCCACTTCTTTTTTTATGAAGCTGTTTTGTTGCAAATTTACCTATGCAAATAGCTAAACATACAAGGATGATAACTCTAGTATAAAACGCTGCTTCGCTGAGGCCACTTGCAGCGAACTCAGAGTTCACTGGCTGAGGCCTGAGACACCCACATCCAGTGCGCCACACACAGACTTTCGGCTAACCTGGTTTTTCACATGTAAAGTGAGAAGGGGGTTCTGATTTTTTAAAATATTAGACTTTTCTCTCCTGTGTCATCAATCTCCACTTCATTATCGAAGAACTGCCATCAACATACAAACCTGCTCCTGGTGTCTCCCATTTTTTTAAAATGTGACTCCACAGGCCCCTCCAGCCACCACCGCCTGTTCCCATTCTCCTTTACAGCCAGACTTCTCGAAAGAGTCACGCTAACATTCGTTATTTCTGCTTTCACACGTCTGCTTCTCTCTTCCATGTACCCCAGTCAGGGTTCTGTCCCTATCATTCCACTGAAAGGTTTACCCAAGACCGCTTGCCATCAGATCCAAATGTCTGTCTTTTTTTAAATGTCTTACATATATTATATGAAATACAAAAGTGCATACGATGTAACAGGATGTGGAAAGAATAGTATAAAAATAGAATACAAAGCATTGCCTCAATTCAATGTATTATATAATTATATAATTTTATTGCAATAAGGGCTTTGGAGGCAATACCTTGCACTCTTATACTTTTTTTCTTTTATCCACTTATTTTATACACACACACACACACACACACACATGGATGTATTTTCATGGGGTGCAAGTGCAATGTTGCTGCATTGATATTTGCATTGTGGCGAACGCACACCTTGCTTACCATTTTAGCATCACTTGACACTGCTAGCCACACCTCCTTTGGGAAACAGGCTCTTCTGTTGATTTCCATGAGATCACACTTGACTGGTTTTTCTTCCTGCTTTACCGATGCCTCCCCTGCTGCCCTGTTCAGCCTCTTCCTGCGTGTGCCACTGAGCTTGGTCCGGGCTCTCTCCTCTGCTCCACCTATGCTCTCTTCTTAGACTCCCTCTACACTCTTCTTCACCCCATCCCTTTAGTCCATATTCACTGATAACACAAGTATGTTTTGAGCACTTACTCTGCACCAGCCACAACTAGAGGCGGCATTTGGGGTGTAGAGAGAACAAGACAGATGCAGGTCCCTGCCCCCGTGGTGCTCAGAGTCTAGCGAAGAGAGACAGAGAACAAGCAATAATCATAATAAATAAATGTGCTATGTGGTCTGTTGGAAATTGATGCATGCTTTAGAAAGAAAAATATAAAGCAAGATAAAGGGAATCAAAAATGGGAGGAGGCGGAGAGGAGAGTGGGTGAGTGGCAGCTTTAAATGGGAGTGGCTCCTGGAGGAGATGAGCGGAAGTGACCCGTGGAGACTTGTCATAAAGGGGGTTGCAGGCAAAGGCTGCAGCTGGTCAGAGGCCTCAGGTCAGGAGCTAAATCTAATGATTTAGATGTAGATGTGAGAAGAAGAGGGAATGAATCCAAAGTTTTTGGCCTAAATAGCTGGAAGCAAAGTTGTCATCAAACAAAAAAAAGGGAAGACTACAGGTGAAGCAGCTTTGGTGCATGCATCAGACACATTTCAATCAGGGAAACTGAACATTATGCATTTTGAGATGAGATCAGGGATTTCTTTTTTTGTTTAATTTTTTTAAAAAATTCATTGGAGATAAGGGTCTCACTGTGTTGCCCAGGTTAGACTTGGACTCCTGGGCCCAAGCAATCCTCCTGCCTCAGCCTCCTGAATATCTGGGACTATAAGCATGTGCCACCACACCCAGCTAGAGACAGAGTTTTTCTTTTAGGAATTAGAACTTACACAACTGTGGGAAGAGCTGAAACAGTGAAGATCCAGGGAGGAGAGTAAGAGGGAAGGTAAAGGAGCTGCCACCCAGCCATTCTAAGAAGCTGAGTGTGACCAACCACCTTAGTGGTCCTGCCAGGCACTGCCCGTGGAAAGGCTATAGGAAGCTATGCCTCTGTGTAGCTGCCATCTCTGTGGGGCCAGCACCAAGCATCAGGTGGACACTGTCTTAGAAAACTGAAAGTGACATTCTCCTGCTGGTCTGGAAGAAGCGAGCTGCCCCACCATGAGAGGGTCTGGGAGAGAGGCCCCCACCCCGTCCTACGCCCACAAGGAAAAGAACTCTGCTGACAACCTGAATGAGCTTGGACATAAATATTTATATTTCTCTATTCAAGTCTCTAGATGACAACACAGCCCAACAGACACCTTGCTTGTAGCCTTATGAGGCCCTGAACAAAGGACCCAGACTCATGACCCATGGTAACTGTGAGGTAATAAATATGGGTTATTTTTGAGCCACTAAGTTTGTAGTAATTTGCTTTACAGCAGTAAGTAACTAATACACCTTCCCTGTTGGTTCTAGATTAAACAAGAATTTTCATGCTGTTTGGAGAATGAAAGTAAAGCAGTAGCAATTGCTCCTTGAGTTTTATTGAAGTTCTATGTGACATGAACAGACACAGAGGTGCTAGTGGGTTTCAGCTTGTCCTCACTCTCCTCTGCTCCAATCTGGCTGTTCTTTCCAGCTGCTGGCTCTTTGACCAACAGTGGCCCCAGATCTACCACGTGATGCTTGGTGCTGGCCCCTGTAAGTCAGGAAGAGAGGTCTGGCCAGAAATCAACCCTGATGGCACCTTGATTGTAGACGTCTAGCTTCCAGAACTGCAAGAAAATGAAATTCTGTTTTTTAAGACACCCAGTCTGTGGTATTTTGTTATGGCAGCCCACGTAGACTATACAATGGCATATATATATATATATATATATATATATGCCATTGTGTGACTATACAATGGCATATATATATATATATATATATATGCCATTGTGTGTGTGTGTTTGTATATATATATATATATATTCTTCACACAGCAGCCAGAATGCTCTCTTTAAAACCTAAATTAAAATTTGCTCAAAAGCCTTCAATAATTTTCTGTTGAAATTGGAATCAGACTCATTCTTCACGTTGGCCTGCAAGGTTTCCACCACCTGCCCATCCTTTTGCCCTTATCTCGGGCCATTCTCCTCTTACTTACCGAGGTCGGTCACACTACCTCCTTTCTGTAGACAAAAACACCAAGTTTGCTCCCACCTTAGAGCTTCTGTTCTTGCTCTGCCTTTGGCCTCAAAGTTTCTCCCCTGATTCTTCACATGGCTGGTTTTTCTGCATTCTTGCCCAAATGTAACATCCCCAAGAACCTCCCTTACCCACTCTTGTTAAACGAACCATCTCACTCACTCCTCCCCACTACCTAAGCCCAAACACTACCTAGTGTATCACTCTATTTATTCCCTTCATAATTTGCCACAATTTCTAGTTCTCGCTATCTCTCTCTCTCTTGTTTTGCTTATATATTGCCCATTTTTCCTCATTATAATGTGAAACTCAGGAGGGTGGTGCCCTTGTCTCCCTCTGCGGCATCCTCAGAGCTTAGGACCATGCCTAGCATGTAGTAAGCCCTCAATAAATGTGAGTTTAATCAGGATTAAATAAATACAAAACTGGCTGGAATGAAATTCTTTTACATGTGTTTTAGTACAGTTTTGCTGGTATTTACATAGAATAGATTATCAGAGTGAAATCGCTGGGTCACAGGATATGCACATTTTTAATTTTGATAGATCAGAAGTACTGCTTTTTAATATTTAGTGTGACTAATTTGCTGCTTTAAAATTTAATTATCACAAATTTAATTTTTTTCCTCTCCTCTTTTGAAAAATGAGCCATTTCAAAACCATTCTTTTTTGCCCTAATATTTTTATGGTAACTGAGGCATCATTGTTCATTTTGCAAGAACTCTAGCTTTTGCTTTACAGATTAAATTGATACAGCCAATTTGTCTATTAAGAAAGTCTCAAATTAAATCTTCTTTTCGAATTGACCACCCAATCCAAAACGAACGATGTATTCCATAGAGAAAAAAATAGCTCCCTCCTTTTCACATATCATTCTTTCCTGAGTGTAGATATTTATTTGAGTAAAAGCATTAAAGCGCACACAGTATTGACATGTGAACACTCCGAGCTGAACATGGTAAGCTTGAAATTTACAATTGTTACAATTGGCCCCTGACTTAGCCATTATATTGATAATTATATGTATCACAATTGCTTGAAGGGAGGCTATAGCATGAGCTAGAAGCCAGAGGTAAGAATGCTTGTGTGTCCATTTGAGTTAGCCTCATTGTTTCCCATCATCAGTGATATCATAACCTTCTCCAGCTGCCTCGTAACTGTTTGATACAAGGAACTGGGACAGGGGTGTGGATGGCTCCACTCAAACACGTCCCTGCTATCAGAAAAAAACCACAGCTCAGCTACATGTGTGTTTGATAATGGGTCAGGGCAGAAAACAGTAGAATTGCTTTTAATTCCATTCAGTTGTTATAATCTTCACCTCAATTACAATTAAAAGAAAAGCATTTGTGTCTAAAGAATAATTACAAATTTTGAAATAGAGTGAACATTCAATAAAGACTTTTTAAAATCTTATTCCTAAGAAAATACTCTCCTATTACTTTGTGCAAATGGCAGTCTTTACTGATTGGCTGAATAATAATTAAATGAATGAATTAATTAATTCTTGGAAGATTTATTATTTCACCAGTCACTAACCATGATCTACACCACAGTAGGACAAAATTTAAAAGTTCTTCCATTATCCTTCAATTTGCACTGTAGAGCTCTTCATACGTAATTAGGTCTTAAAATTTTTGCCTAACGTAACTTATTGTTTCCTAACAAATGCAGTCAAGAAACTTCGGAGCGACATTCACAGCCCTCTCCAGCTTACCACGGATCCCTTTCCGGCCTCAATCCCCACCATTCCCCCACACTCACCGCACGTCAGCCACGTTGAACTACCAGCTCTTTCCCAAATATATCCTGAACTTTCTTCCTTCTCTTCTTTCTTCCAATCCATCACCTATTTTCATCTACTCAAATTCTACACCTTTCCCACCTGGATCAAATGCCATTTCTCAATTAAATCTTCCCCCAATCCTGACTTCCTCTCTTCGGAATTGCGCGTATTCCCTCCGTATTTCCCTGGCACCCAGTTGCAACACTAGCGCACTCTGGATGGTGCGTATCTATATGCATCATTGATTTACTCTGTTAGATTGTAAGCTCCTCAGAGTCAAGAGCCTGTGTTATCCATCTTGTATTTCCCATTGCAACTTCACAAAGTCTTTTATGTACAAGATGCTCAAAAGTATTTAAAGAATTGAACAGAGCTGCTGAGCAACAATGCCGACTGTCTCCACTGACCATTTTGGCAGCTGCGTCATACCATTTAGTGACACTGCCTAGGACATACACACTTTTCATGCACATAAAACAGTGGGCATGAACCTAAAGGATATTGTGCCCTACCTTTCTTGCATTCCAGAGCAACTCTGCATGTATGTGTGTACTGTCAATAAATGTCTTTGTCCCACCAGCTTAGAGGTATGTAGGCAGAGATGGCACCGGTAAAGTAAATAAGTGTGCAAGTGAAATCAGTGAAAATTTTCTGACGGTGTTAACATTTTGCAGGCTTGGAAGTCTCATGCTTAGTTAACCATGGATAAGTAGTCAGATTTGATATTTGGCTAATGGGTAGTAAAGAGATCACTTCTGTATCAAGACTGATTTGATTTTTGCAAAATAGTATTAAATACAAATATGTTGATCAACCTTTGGGGAACTCAAAGATTACCTTTATAAATGGAAAGGAAAAATGGCCCTATAGAACCTATGCCTCAAATTATCTGGCTTTCAGAAATCTAGAAAAATATTTTGTGTTGATTTGTCACTATTACAATGTATAAAAGTTATCCGGTTGCCCGGATGCACTTTGTCCCAAGCCATGGCTTTTAGGTAATGGTACATGAGAGCTTGAACTGCTTCTCATGTTTTATTTGTAATCTAAACCAGAAACTCTGGCTCTTGTCTATAATCATCCTTTTACTTTATCATATGTCAAGATGAAATAGACCTTATGATAAAGCATCTGAATGGTTCAACTAAAGAATATAAAAGTTGATATATTTAAATCTAGATTCCTCTGAAGTTCTTTTTGTGCAAAAAGGCAAACTTTTGATGTGACTTCTCTGAGTCTTGGCATTCACGATGTTAATAACTAAGGCAAAGGTACCCCACCACCTAGTCAGGATTTATAAGCCAAAACTCATCCATTTTAGCACAAGGAGCCCAGGATAAGGGAGAATAGTAAGTGAAAGGCAAAGGCAGAAGAAATCCCGTTGGCTTGAAATGAAGTTGATGGTGACCAGGAAGATTAACCCTTTCCAAAGTATAATAAGCACACATAATCCTCTGTTGATGAACACAGCAGTGCCTATACATCACTGTTTTGGTCTATTCCGGGAAGCAGGGTAAAAAGATTCCTAAGGGCTAAGGTAAGTGGGCTTAGCAAAAATGCACCACAAAGAGCAGAGGGAAAGCTCTGGAAACTGCTGGATCATCAGATCAATAGACTCAAAGATGACTAAGTTAGGAAGCTTTATGCAGTTTAAACATTTGTGCAGGGAGTATCCCCACGCAGCCTTTTATTGACAGCTACAGATCAATGGTAATTTTTGATCATTTTCAACCTACATAAACCTATTGACCCCACGGCCACCTTTGGGGCACTTCAAGTCGTCAAAAATAATCAGAGGAGATGGTGTAAAATTGTCAGACTACTGAAGGCTCCAAGTAGTTTCACGTGTCCCCAGGAGCAGAGTTGAGAGGTTAAAATGTAGTTCAAGTTGCCAGCAGAACCTCAACCGGCAGAATGTTCCAGAGAGTCTTGTCTTTATGTCTCATAAAATGATGCACTGATTTGTATCCAGACTCTGACCTTCATGTATATAAGTTAAAGGAAGAAAAAAAATAAGAGGCTAAATCTCACTTAAAATATTAGATTGCAGAAAATGTATTATCCCTGGTAAAATGTTTCTTCCTGTTTTCCTTTGTTGAGTCATTTTCTTCCTCTGCTGCCTGACAAATGTAGCTACTGTATTTCAGAGTAAAAAATCTGAGTCTGATACGGACGTGGACATAGAACAGACAGAGACAACACAGAAGCAAGTGCAAGTTGGCAGCCCAGAGGTCGGGGATGACAAAATGTACAGTTCAAAAAAGTTGGTAGGAGGAGTGAAGGGAAAGAAAGAGCAAAATAATGGCAATGAGGAAGGAATGAAAGTATTGAATTAAGATAATCTCCATAGAGAGAAAGGAGTGAGGGAAGGAAAGGGGTGGAATATGAGAAAGGAAGAAAAGAGAGAAGGAAGAAAGATGAAGCAATGAAGCAAAAGGAAAGAAATGGTTTCCAATGGTGACTTCTAGTCAGCAGGACAGAACGCTACCTCTCCAAAGGAAGGGCCTGAATCCAAACCATTTCAGATCCATTATGCTCAAGCAAATATTCTGAATTTAAGGCAAATAAGTAACTGAATAAATAAACAAGACACAACCCAATCCACAGAGTGAACGGCATCCAGATTTTGCAGCAGAATTCTAGAATAGTGATCTTTGGCGCTGGCAAGCCATTCAGGAGAGAATCATAAAAATTATTTCCTAAAACATCAAAGAATAAATTGGTAAAGATTGTTTTGCCTTTTTAAAATTTTCTTATTTTTTTCATATGACTTTCACGAAACATTGACCAAAAGCATGGCTGTTAATGAGATCTATTTGAGGGGTATGTATGTGTATGCGAGTATGTGTGGGTTTTTTTTTTTTTTTTGTAGCTCTTCAGAAATAACAAATAAATGCAATATTGAGAACTTGTCCTTGGTATAATTTCATGACACAGAAATTTTCCTTTACATTCCAATCTGTGATTATTTCTATTGTTTATAAAACATATAAATATAGACTGAGATTAAGCAAAACAACTGCTGCAGGTATCTCTTGTAGGAGTATATCTCTACACATTTTCTGTGTCAGCCGTGCACAAACTTCAGCTTGAGACCTGCAGGTCAAATTTCTGTATTAGATGGTGTAGGTTTTGAGGCCAGGGCATTCAGAATACTTCTGCTTTCAAGGATCTGAGCCATAAATGTTTATTAAAAGAATCTATAATGAAATCAGTTTTGTTATTTTCTTAATGGTTGCCTGGAGTATGTTGGATGACTGAATGCCAGTTGTTAATCATTAAGTACTCATGTTACCAAAAGTGTTTGATAGTATTGCCATCTAGGGGCTGAATGGAATTCTCAGCTCTGAAATAAACTGTAATTGAGCAGGTGCTGCTATTGACAATATACATATGTTTTTGCTTTATAGCCCACATGCTTTTCATGTTTCTTATGACAAAAGCCTTTGAAAAAATGTCCCTCAACAGCCTACCTTTTTTATATATAATCTGTTAGAGGTGATTACTATTTACTTTAGAGCTTATGCTTTTTTGGCATCTATTACTGAATATTGTGAACAAAGAATTATTCTTTTTTGCATTATTAATCTTGCCCGTGTTTGCCCTATTTCCACAGAAAAGGAATCATTTGTCAGGAAAGAATGTTTGTAATCGGGACTTGTAGCATCTTCAGATTTAATATTCATTATGGTCATTTTAGTTCTGTGCTGTATTTATCTAAAAGACCAATCCAATGTTGTGGAGAAATAAGTTTTTAAATATTTATGATCTAACTTTTAATATTTTAAAAAAGAGAAATTAGTATTTCCGTAAAATTTGTTTCAGAGTCTGCTCGCTTAGCAAATGTTTAAATATTAAAAGATTTCAAGAAGTTAGCATGTAATATCATAATGGGAGTTATTGAGATAGGAAAATTGACTTTTCAAGTTTTTGATACGTTAAGGAAATTGTATTTTCTCTGCTTGTGTTTAACACATAATAAGAAATATTTATGCAGTTGAAACTTATAACCAAGAATGTGGGAAAATAATACCAAAAATTATTTCTACAGTGTCTTGGTTTTGTCTAACCAGTTTGTTTAGAAAATGGTTCAGCTTGATTTTGTTATCCTGTTTTAGATTTTAGCCAAATGATATTTGGATATACCCAAATTAAGGAGAATTTCTTCATGCATAACTTTGTCTGATGTTCTTGCGTACCTACTCTCAAAAATAACTTCTACTCCTTCCCCTCACATTCCTCTTCCTTTGCCCACCAAGAAAAGAACTGAAGACTATCTAGCACATTTAAATATCCAATAAACCAAAACTGATCTCACACATCATTAAACGTAAATATCCTACTAACCCAGTCAAAGCTTTCTCATGATTATTCATATTCAATGGGTATGATACACAACAGAAAATGCTAGTGTGTGTGTGTGTGTGTGTGTGTGTGTGTGTGTGTGTTTACCTATACATACATTACTACCCCACTTGCAGACATAATTCCTACCTTAAACAGACATATTCATTCAGTCCAGATGTGGAAAGAGCACCCCAGGGCCTTTGAAAACATTAGAATTCTTAGCTCCAGTTTAGTTATGCCAAATATGTTAAATGTTGCTCTCTAAGCAGAAAAGAAAAAAAACCAACACTAATTCTACTATCCCTTTTTTCTTTTAAATCAACGAAGACCAAATTCTCAAAGCCTAGATAATGATTCCTTTTGGTCAGTTTCATGGTTTTAGTTATAGTGTTTTTAACAAATGAAAATATTTTCATATTTAGATTAATAGTAGACTTTTCTAAGCTTTTGTGCATTTATAGTTCAGTGGGCTTGTTGCTGTTTCCTTATGTTTGTTTTATTGAAGTTGTAAGATATAAATACACACCAAGAGAATCAGAGAGGGAATTAGAAAGCTGGAGAGAGTCTTATCTATAAACAAATAGTGTTGGGGAGTAGAAAATTAGGGTTGTTCAGGTTAAATCTCCAAACTCTTAAGACTAACCTGGAGGGCAATCATCCCAGTCCCTGCCATGCAACTTGGTATCACTGATTTTCATCATGAACTGGGTGCTGCACTGATCTGAGCTATTGTATATTTTTTTATGTTTATATATCACACCCTTTGGGTTGCAAGCTCTGAAAAGAAATGCATCCTCTCTGATCCACTCTCTGGGTGTCTGAAATCATATAACATCAGGTAATATGTTCAGGGTGTCAACACGAAGAAAAAAATACATTGTTTTCTTAATGATAATTCAAAACTCTGCTCTAGTGTTTGTGGTTCTGTTGCTGATGTACAGAGAATGACCTTCCAACAATACTGTTTCTTCTAAGATAAACTTACTTAACCTGTTAACTTCCTTACAGGGAACAAGCCATCGGGCCCACCTGTTTGGGTTGGAACCATTCACGAAATATCACATTGGTGTCGTGGCCGCAAACCAGGCAGGAGAAGTTTCAAGCCCCTGGGCTCTGGTTCAAACCTTAGAATCTTCCCCAAGTCAACTGAGCAACTTTACAGTGGAACAGAAGGAGAATGGCCGGGCATTGCTACTCCAGTGGTCAGAACCTGCCAGACCCAATGGTGTGATTAAGGTAATGTCTATCCTGCATGTGAAATCATGTTTGATGTTCTCCGGATAAATAGCTGAGCCCTTACATGCCATCAGGTCACTGTGGGAAAACTCCCTTCACAGCCTGTTTAATTCTCCTTGATGGTTCCTCCAGGCACTTAATAGATCAGAGAAAACTAGCTCATATGCACGATGCTTCCGATGAAGCCAACATTGGGCTAAATGCTCTCCATGGATTATCTCATTTAATCCTCACATCAGCCCTACAAGGTGGGTACCACTAAACCTCATGAGGCATATAAAGGCTAAATGACTGCCCAAGCCCACGTTGTAAATGATCGAGTTGGGATTTGAAGCCAGGAAGTCACACCAGAACTGAACTCTAAATGACTGTGTTCTTACTGCCTCCTAAATTATTCTACCCAGGTATCTGTTTAAACCTTGCCCAATTTGCACTTTAAATAGAGCTCACTAAGTAAGCCACACGTGTCTGCTAACTCCCCGACTTCCGTATGTAGTCATGAGAAACAGTCGTGTAAAGGTCATACACATATCCCAAGCTTCACGAGCTTGTGAGTACAGAGGGGGTTGCATTTCCATTAATAGCCTGCATTTTGATGCTTTGAACTCCCACGCACATGAAAGCCAGACCTCATCTTCCTTTCAGATGTTCCTTCCCAAGGGTGGTGGCGACACACTTATCGGTCTATGCCACCATCTCTACTTGCAGTCTCTTCTGGCCATGGACTACCCCTTAGGCCTTCGTCAACTACCTTCTGCAGGCTGCTCCTGTAGGATCTCCAGCCTGGAGCTGCTACAGACACTCTGCCCTCTTCTTTACCGCTGTTTCTCACGGTGGCAAAGACTCCCACGTTAATTCCACATAGAATAGTTAAGACTAAGCTGTTACATTTAATAAAGCTTCCCCGAAAACCCTAAGAGAGGGAAGACAGCAGGAAATTATGTACAGCAATAACTTAGAACTGTAACTAGAACTCACAGGCCCGGGTTCATCCTGTGGGCCTCTCTGTGGGCTGCCTCTCTGCCTAGCTCCAGGCCTGCTACAAGTAGCAATAGCAAACCGCTTCCCACCAGCCTGCCTACATGTGATGGAAGCCAGACTTCTCCCATCCTGGGGCAAGAGGCTTGAGCCTACGGATCCACGACCTCAAAATCCAAATCATAGCCCTAAGGCCCCCGTCAGAGAAGAGAGCTCCCTACTCATCTATCAAAGCATTTCTCTTTGGGAGTGTTTGTTTCCCATCCCAGCGTCTGCTTCTTCCTAGCATGACTGACAACAGGAATATTGACTCCTTGTACCTTCATTTGCATTTCAACAAATATTTATGAAGCTTCTACTAAGTGCCATACACTTATTCAAGAGTGAACAAGACAGGCAAGGTCTCCACTGTCACAGACCTTAAGTGTGCACATATGTGTGGATAAGTGTGTGTGGGTGTATGGATGGTGGCGGTGCAGAGAGGGAAAGAATAAGCTAGTAAATAAATAAGCAAGGGAATTTCAGAGAGCGATGAATGCTATAAAGAAAATTAAATAGAATGATGCTATTATGCCTGCTCGGGCTATTTTAGAATGGATAATCATTTGAACGGAGCTGACATTTGAGCTGAGTCCTGAATGACAAGACAGAGTTAGTCATGAAAAGACATGGAGGCAAAATGTTCCAGACAAAGTGAAGAGCAAATGCTGAAGGCCCGAAGCCAGGAATGAACTTGGTGTGTTGTTCAAGGAAAGAGAAGAAAGCTCGTGTGGTGGGAAGTGCTCAGGGACAGAGAAAGATGGCACTAGAAGATGTTGGAGGGGCTGGCAGGAGAGAGATGGTGCCCCACCTTGTGGGCTGTGGTAAAGAATTTGGAATTTGTTCCAGATGCAATGAGAAATTACTGAAGGCTTTAAGCAAAGGAATAGCATGATCAAATGTATGGTTTTCAAAATCCCTCTGGCTACTCTAAGGGGCTATCTAGAGTCTGAACATTATTGAAGAACTCAAAGTAGATCAGATGGAGGCTCAAATTAGAGTGGAAGTAAAATCATGAAACATGGGTGGATTGAAGATATATACAGGGGGTAGAGAGGACAAAATTTGTAAATGGACTGGATGTGAAATGGGAAGGAAAGAGAGTGTTTCAGGATGACTTCTGGGTTTGGGTCTTGAGCCATTGACCAAGAAGGGAAGGCTGGAAGGTGAACAGGCTTGAAGGGACAGGTAGGCAGGTGGAGGTACATGTCTAGAACTTCCAAGAAAGATCTTTACTGAGATAAGTATTTGGAATCTGAAAGCAGGTAAAGGGTATTTAACCCCATGGTGCTGGAGGTCAGCTATGGAGAGAATGTAACTAGAGATGATGAGAGTCTGAGTCCAAGCCCTGGGGCCGTTCTAAATTTTGGAGAGCAAGAGTGTGAAGGGGAGTCAGCAAAGGAGATTAATGAGAGGCAAGTGAGGTAGAAGGCAAAGTAAGTGAGTGGGGTGTCCCAAAAGTGAAGAAAAAATACAGCAAATGCCACTGAGAGATCTAGTAAAATGAGGGCAGAGAAGCCACCTGGATATAGGAGTAAGGGGGCCATTGTGATCTTGACAAGAAGATCAAGCGTTAGAGTGGAAAACCTGGTAGGGATGGCTGGGGGAGGAGAGAATGGCAAGTGAGGAAATGAGGACAGAGACTCATTAAAGAAGTTCAGATGAAATATAAGCAGAGAAATGGGGCAGTAGCTGGGGTACAGTGGGGGCGAGAAGTTTTATTTAAAAATTAATTAAGGGCTGGGCGTGGTGGCTCATGCCTATAATCCTAGCACTCTGGGAGGCCGAGGTGGGCGGATTGTTTGAGCTCAGGAGTTGGAAACCAGCCTGAGCAAGAGCGAGACCCCACCTCTACTAAAATTAGAAAGACATTAATCGGCCAACTAAAAATATATAGAAAAAATTAGCCGGGCATGGTAGCACGTGCCTGTA
>CAUYSK010091614.1:0-18049 GCA_963575035.1 Avahi laniger
TCCCTACCTCTCATCTCTCACAAAAATCAATTCAAAATGGATAACAGACTTAAACTTAAGGCATGAAACATTAAGAATTCTAAAAGAAGATATTGGTAAGACCCTTTCAGACATCAGCCTAGGCAAGGAATTCTTGAAGAAGACCCCCAAAGCAATCACTGCAGCAACAAAAATAAATAAGTGGGATCTGATGAAATTAAAAAGCTTCGGCATGGCCAAGTGAATAGACAGCCCACAGAATGGGAAAAAATATTTGCTCTCTACACATCTGATAAAGGGCTGATAACAAGAATCTATCTAGAACTCAAAAGAATCAACAAGAAAAAATTAAACAACCCCATCAACAAATAGGCAAAGGAAATGAACAGAAACTTTTCAAAAGAAGACAGACTAATGGCCAGAAAACATATAAAAAAAATGCTCAGCATCTCTAATCATTAGAGAAATGCAAATCAAAACCACAATGAGGTATCACCTAACCCCAGTGAGATTGTCCTCTATCAAAAAATCCCAAAACTTCAAATGCTAGCGAGGATGCGGAGAGACAGGAACACTCTTACACTGCTGGTGGGACTGCAAATTTGTGCAACCTCTGTGGAAAAGAATTTGGAGATACCTCAGAGAGCTAAAAATAGAAATACCATTTGATCCAGCAATAGCACTATTAGGCATCTACCCCAAAGAGCACAAAACATTCTATGATAAAGACATCTGCATCCGAATGTTTATGGCAGGACAATTCACTATTGCAAGGATGTGGAAACAACCCAAGTGCCCGCCAACCCATGAGTAGATTATTAAAATTTGGTATATGTATACAGTATTAATCATAAGAAACAATAGTAATCTAGAACTTTTTATATTTTCCTGGATTACACTTAAGTCCATTATCCAAAGTGAGGCACCACAAGATCAGAAGAATGGGCTCCACTTGTACTTGCCATCAAATTGGTATTAATTGATCAACACTAGGGTGATCACATGGCAGTAACACTCTCCAGGGATTAGGCGGATTTGGAGTGGGGGTAAACCCACAACTAAAGGACATGGGGAGCATTGTAGGGGGGGAAGGGCATGCCTTTAACCCTCGCTTGTGTGAGGCAAAGACATAAAGTGTAACCATAATGTTTGTACTCTCATATTACCCTAAAATAAAAAAAAAAGAAAAAAAATCGTATTTTAAATATCATGGTTTACACTATACATTATACTATTTTTTCAAAGTTTTGAGTTCATTAAACCCAAGATGCTGTTTTCTGAGCATTTTCTATTCTCATTATAAAAACCACATGTATTTCAAGGGATAGCCCACGTGCTTGCTTTATTTTCCCCCTTTACTGATCGATTTTTTAATTTACACAGGATAAAATTCACTTCTTCAGTGTACAGTTCAATAAGTTTTGACACAAACATTAGATTCCTATAATCACATCACAGACAAGACATTCCTATAATCACCCCATAGACAAGATATCCCAAAGAATTCCCTAGTCCTGCCCATTTGTGTTCAGGCTCTCCCTTCATCCTTAACTCAAGACAATCAATGATATGTACTTTTTACCAATATTTTTATCTTTTCTAGAAGGCCACATAAAGTTATTACATAACTTTTTAGGTTAGCTTCTTTTACTTAACAAAATGTATTTGAGAATTATACATGTTTATGTAAGTATCAAAAATTTATTCCTTTTTTGGAACAAACTGGTAATTCCATTGTATGGATGTCGCATAATTTGATTATCCATTCATCCACTGAAGGATATCTGAGTTTTGTTAGTTTTTCCTAATTATGACTAATACTAACATAAACATTCATAAGGAGGTTCTAAATGTAGTCCCATTGGTCTATTTTTGTTTTTGTTGCCTAAGCTTTTGGTGTAATATCAAAAAAAAAAAAATCATTGTCACGACCAATGTTAATGAGCCTTTCCCTTTGTTTTCTTCTAGGAGTTTTACAGTTTCTGGTTATTTTTCTTTTACAGATCACACTTTGCCTACTCCAAAGTTCTAAATACATTCTTAGGTTTTTATAGTTTTGCCTTTTACTTTATGTCTAATAGCTATTTTGAGTTAATTTTTCAACATACAATGTGATGAGCTGTACAGCATTTTTTAGCATATGGGAGTTTGTTGTTCTAGCACTATTTGTTTAAAAGACTGTCCCTTCTCCATTCAGTTGTTGTTTTGCCTTTGTCAGAAATCAGCAGTCCATATTTCCATGGATCGGATTTTTTATTCTGTTTCGTTGTTTATGTGTTTATTGTTTCACCTATATGCCATGCTATCTTGACTGCTCTAGCTTTACATTACACATATCTTAAAATCAGGCAGTGTGAGTCCTCCAACTTTGTTCTTTTTTTATTGCTTTGGTTATTCAAGTTCTTTTCCCACTCCTTATACATTTTAGAATCAGCCTATCTATATCTATAAAGAATACTGTTAATATGATTGAGATTATATTAAATCCATACAGTTATCCCTCAGTATCCTCCAGCCCCCCATCCCTCTCAGATACCAAATCCATAGATGCGCAAGCCTCTTAGTAAAATAGCATAGTATTTGCATATAATCTACACACATGCTCTTCTATACATTAAATCATCATCTCTAGATTAGCTATAATACCTAATACAAGTAAATGCTATATAAATAATTGTTATACTGTATTGTTTTCTTATTTGTATTATTTTATATTGTTTTTTTCCTAATATTTTCAATCCATGGTTGGTTGAATACATAGATGTAGAAACTGTGAATGTGGAAACTTTTATTAATGGAACACATGAATAAAAAGGGCTGACTGTACATCATTATGGGAAGAATTAATAGCTGCACTATATCAAGTTTTCCGATCCATGGATATGATATGATTATTTATTTAGGTCTTTCTTTGATGGATTTTATCATCTTTTTGTACTTCTCCCCATACATATTCTCCACATATTTTGTTAGATTTATAGCTAAGTATTTCATTTTGTTGAAGCTCTTACCAAAGGAATTATTATTCTTTTAATTTCAGTTTTTCCATTTTTAATTGTTCATTTCTAATACATAGAAATGTAATTGATTTTTGTGTGTTGATACTATATTCTGTGAACTTCCAAGCTTGCTTATTAGTTCCAAGAACGGTTTTGTAGATTCCTTGAGAATTTCTAAACAATCATGTTGTCTGTAAAGGGGGGTAGTTTTATTTCTTCCTTTCCAAATGAATGTTTTTCATTTCTTTTACAAATGAAAGTTTCCTCATTGTATTTTCTAGCACTTCTAGAAATATTGAGTAGAAGTGGTAAAAGTGGACAACCTTGCCTAGTTCCTTACTTTAGGGGGAAAGCAATCAATGTTTCACAATTCAATATGATGTTAGTTGCTGGTTTTCTATAAATGCCATACATCAACTGAAGAGAAATTTCCCTCTATTCCTCATATGCTAAAATTTTTACCATGATGGGTGTTGAAATTTTCTGCATCGATTGATATATCATGTAGTTTTCCTGTCAAATCTGTTACTGTGGTAACTTATGTTGATTGATTTTTGAGTGTGGAACCATCCTTGCATTCCTAGATTGTATGCGATTTATTTATTCTTTATTTATTCTTATAACAATCCTGAATAAAAGCTTTAATTATACATGTTTAACAATAAGAAGACTATGGTTCAATAACTTACTTAAGAACACTCAGAATAATAGCTGACAAAATTATGAATCAACTGAAGTTTATGGGATTCCCATGATATGTTCTTCTTACTGTGTCCCCTTGCCTCTCATCATGCAAGAAGAGATATTTATGGCTTATAGGACAACCACAAAGCCTCCCTCTTCCTATAATCTACTCCAAGGTAGAGAGATCCTAGGAAGGTTCTGGGAAAAGGGTACTCTTCTTCCACAGTTCTAGAGAGAGAATCCAATGTTATGTTGACCAAAGAGATTATAAACTCCAGCATGTATGGCTTTTCTTGGTCTTATTCCTTCACTATATTTATCTCCTATGTGTTGGTAGCTGCAAAGTTGAAGCTGCAAATGGTATAGGGCTTATGCAGCTAACCATTTAGAGGACAGTTTAGCCAGATTAGACTACACCTTAGAGATGAACATGTTTTCATTTTCCTTCAAGATTTCCTTGTGTTTACCAAAGCTGTGCAGGTATGTAACATTAAGATTCGAGATTAGATATGGGTCTAGAAGAAAGAGACCTAGGAGGCCACTAGATTTGCTGTTATTTTACATACGAAACAGAGCTGAGTTCAGCAGAGCTAATAATTTCACTTGAAATTTTGAGGCCAAGCCTTAGAAAACAAAACAAAACAAAAAAAGACAAAACACTGCAGTTTTTCCTAAGTGTGTCCTGTGTCTCCTCTACATATCTGGTATAGTGACCTTAGGGCAGGTGTAGCAATATGAAGGAGCTCCTAAAGAGATTCTAGGTAGGCCTGGTAATACTGAGGACTTGAACTGGCTCACAAGCAATCCCAAACACAAACATACACCACAAATAACTTTTGGACAATCTGACTCTGCCACGATAACCATGGCTACTTCTTCATGGCCACATGTATAGTGGGAGGGTGTGGTTTCAGGATGAAAGAAGTCACTCCTCTAAATCATAAACAATTTTGTCAAAATCAAGACAAATAAATTGGCCAGATCATAATGATCATGGACAATTCCGAGGAAAAGGACTTCATAGTATTAAAAACCAAAAAAAAAAAAAAAAAAATACCAATTGGGGGATTGTTCCAGCATAGGATATGAATTAATTTCCAAAGTTCTAGACATTTTCAATTTCAAAATTTTAATATTCTGTGGTTTTCAGTGGTTAAATTTTGTCACTCTGTCTAAGACAAGTATCAAAGTCTTTATTTAAAAATTCATTCTAGTTATTCTTGTTGTCTCTACTTAATTTAACCTTGTTCAATTTCTTTCAGTCTGCCACGGTGAAACTGCCAAGTGCTAGGATGCCATGCACTCAGTTGTTATATTTTTACAGATATGCTACTAAACCAAATACTTTGTTGTGTTTTTAATAAAAATAATAAGAAAACTCATAGATTATTAAATCAGTTAAAGGATACACATATATATAATTCATTATATTAGTGTTTTGGGACTACCATACTTCTAAAATAAGGAATTAATTTCATATTAAATTTATTTTCAAATATCTTAAATTATCTCTCCAGCCTGTTAAAATAGAGTAAAATTTATATTTTTATATGGTTTAAAATAATAAAATGTCTTTACAAAGATTGAGAGAATAATTATACTGAAATTGGAAAATTATACAATTCTAAGAAAATTTATTTAAGCCAAGTTTGTCCAAAAAATATTTTGCATATTTCCCTTCAATTATTTTTATTTAGGGATTACAATTACACCACACAAATAACCTAATTCTTATCTCTAGTTAAAAAAATTGGAAGTAATTTCTTCAATGAAACACCTATGAGAAAGGCATTCAGGAATGATAAGATGACAATTTGCAAATATGTGTGATTGAAACAGGCGTTGTTCCCTTCATTTCCTCCTCCTGGTTTATGATCACCATGGGCAACGTAGTGTCAAGCTAGGACATAGCACTGCTGATAAATATAGTTCATGGCTGCCATGAGATTGTAGGAGGAGAGAACAATATTCTTGCCATTCCCATTCTAAGGCACACGCGTAAAACGTTCTGACTCTTGTGAGTCTCTTTAAAAAGGACCTCTGGCTTCTGGTACAATGGTGACCTTGTAGAACATTCATTTCCAGAAATACATGGAGATTGTTCTAGCTCTAGTTATGACCTTTGAGATTAATGGGTAGCAAAATGGAAACAAGTATTTAATTCAGAATAAAGAGGAATACGAAATGCCTGGTTCTGAGTGACTACCTTTTCTTCAATGTAATATAGCCAATAATGTATCCACAACCATATATACACAATATTTCTTTTTTCTGTCCTTAAAAGTAAAGTCATTTTATTTTGAATTTTGGTTTATTTTTCGTTTTTTCTGAGATAGGGTCTCACTCTGTTGCCCGGGCTTGAGCACAGTGGTTAATCATAGCTCACTGCAGCCTACAACTTCTGGGATCAAGGGATGCTCCTGCCTCCAGCCTCCCCATTAGCTAGAACTACAGGGGCATGCCACAATGTCTGGCTAATTTTTTTTTTTTTTTAACTTTTTTGCAGTGACAAGAGTCTCACTATGTTGTTCAGGGTTGTCTCAAGCAATCCTCCTGCCTTGGTCTTAGCCTCTCAAAGTGCTGGGGTTACAGAAACAGCCATCACCCCTGGCCTTATTTTGAATTTTAATAGCACCTAATCTGCTTAACTTACAAAGGTAACTTTTATTTGCACTACAATTTTTGTGAGCAAGTTATATTTCTACCATTGAAATAAGCCCCTTGAGGTCAGGGACCACAAATCATGCTCATTTCCTCCACAGTGGTTTACTCAGTGCTATATATTCATTGGGACAACTTTTTTAGAATCATGGAGACTTTAACACACCAAGAGCCAGTGATGTTCCTCAAAATATACCTTCACACACTAAAAATCCTAAAACAGCTACCAGAGATTTTTTTTGCAATATTGTTTCACTATACGACAGTTATAAAAGGTTCTTTGAATATATTATCTTTTCAAATGTGTATACACTAAGATATCACTCAGGTCTCATTTTTTATTATTTTGATGATTTATTATTTATTTCTCAAATACTCTATTTGCCTTTCTATTTTTGTCTAATCAATATTATTATAATGATGATTACATTCATTAAGAGCTTTTTTCTTGCCACACACTATGTGAGACCATTTACATGCAAAATTTCTGATTTCATAAAATGTAGTATTATCCTCATACAACAGGTGGTTGAATTCAAATAAATAGTTGAGCTGACATTCAAACCCAAATTTGTATTTTTCCAAATCCTGTGGAATTTTCACAAAAGCTCTCTTATTTCTCTATAAACATTTTGAATTCAAAATTATTACTTTCTTTAAGAAATGATCAGTATATAACTAGTAAATACTTGTTGGAGATACTAAAATTATTAATAGCATATGTAATGACTGATCTGATGTCTACCATAGACTCTAGCTCCTTCAATTTTCAGAATCAACCACACACATTAAGAGGTATTCACTTCATTGGCCTTATCTTGAAAAATTACAAGGAGAGTGGAAGATACTGGGTTATAACATTTAGTCTTGGAATCTGTGGGAGAGGCAGGGCAAGTCAAATGGCAATCTTCAAATACATAGACAAGTGTCAAAGCAGTCACACAAGTAATTGTACCTTTAGTGTGCAATATATAAATTTACAAATAATGAACATGGAGAAGGTAAAAACAAGGGTTGGTTTCTTGGATTGAGCAAAGGAGCAGAGATGCTAAGAAGGAAGTGAGATGTGTACAGAATTATTAATATTATGTAAGTGCATACTGACCAACATATTAGCATGCCATCTGGGGATGAGACTGGCTAGGGTTTGTGAGCATATTCCTGAATGCTTTGACTTGAATCTTAAGAGACAATATTGCTAGAACGCAAAATTTTATTAGCATGATCAATTTATTTAATAATTTGAAATAACTTCCTTCTCATACGGTCTATTTCTATGCTACCTAATATTTGCATTATGACTAGCATGCCTCCAAAAGAAATATTGAATTTCTGGTAATTATTGGAAACAGTGAAAGTAACACTTTCCCACACTGGCAAAATTCTTCTCAACTCTTTAGTTTATCTAATTGGCCTTAACACTTTTGTTATAATTAATATTTCCTTATCTGGACTACAGCTATTCATTAAATCAGTCTGCCCCCTTAGAGTCTAAGCTACGTGCTGTCAAAAGTGGCAAGTAATTCATCTATATATCTTCCAAACCATGAAATGTCATACTCTGCATATTTTTCAGAGTGGGCAGATGACTGAATGAAAGATTTCAATCATCAGCTACATCTGAGTTGCTTTTTCCACATGCTTTTCCATTTTACAAATGAATAACTCTTTTCTCCACTGGAGTTAGGAGATATTTCTTTCTTCCATTCTAGTAAATTATTACACAACTTCAGCCAACAGATTCATCCTAGAATCAGAAAAACCCTCTGTCAAGAGATCCAGGAATCTCATAGCCAGAGACAAAAAGACAAAACTGCTCTGACAGCTAGCAACATCCTGAGCGCACAGGCTGCCCATCCTCCCGACAGTGGAAGTTTCTACTGAGACTGCTCTAACGTTAGAGACTCTACAGTTCTGCTTGGAGTATGCTGTTCCCCTGCTTGAAAACTGCCAATGGCTCCACCAGGGCAGCCTGTTCCATATTGAGACAGTTCCAGCTGTTAAGAACTTTTTGTAGAGCAGAAATCTACCTTCCTATGGTTCCCACCATAGGTCCTTGTTCTGCCCTCCAGAAAATCACAAAATAAATGCATTCTTTCTTCCGTGTGAAAGCTCTTCAAATATTTGTAGAGAGCTCTCATTACCCCTTCAAACCCGTTCTTCCCTAAACTAAAGATTGTTTCTAAACTGTTTTGGGGATGTTGCCAAGCCACACCATCTCCCTTTAATTCCTCTAAAGGTGATGACTTAGAATTCAGTGTTGGATCAACCTATGTTTAATTCAATTATGTTACAGTCTGCTCATTACACCAGCTCTTGATTTTACAAATGAAGTGGATTACTTTCAGCTACTCAGCATATATTCTCTGATATTATCTCAATTAAATTAGGTTTCCCTGCTTATGTCCTCGTCACATACGGGCATGTATTCCAATTGTAACTGAATAATTCTCACTGTAATTTTTTGATTTTCACCTACTTAGCTGCTCTACAGTAAGGCCTGAGTCCAAGAATCTGAATTTTTAATACATATACTCAAGCTCTCTATAATTTGAAAACTGCTGATATAATGTAACCAGCAAATGTAATTGATAAAGACACTGATAATGAGATGGTAAATGATTCGCTCAGGGTTGCACAAGTAGTTTTTACCAGGGTTAGGCCTTATATTATAACTTCTGGGACACGATGAGTTGCTCTTTATAATATTTATAGCGGGCAACCATGTACTACCATAACCATTTAATTGTTCAGCCTACAAAGAATATATGCAGTCTTGGCCATTAATGTCCTGAGATTCAATGTCTTGTCAGTGGTTTTCAATTATGCCCTGTTACCGAGTTTTATCAGGAATAGTAACAACATCTAAAAAATAAAGAACTAAAGAAATAATTAAACACACACACATTTGGGATATATCTTCTATTTTCCTTAGGAGAAACTTGAAGAAAATAACTCCAAGAATAAAGTTTGTGACAAGCTCAGAGAAGATTTAGGCAATATTATGACATCCAGGAGAATTCTAGAAATGGTTTACTTAAAACATCAGAAACTTGTTGATGGCAAATGATACCATATAAAGTAAATGACATTGCATCCAATAACATTATGCTGCTATTTTTAACCCTACAGATTTATATTTATTTCTGATGAAAAGAATAAAAAACCCATAGATTGTGAAGGGTAAAAAAAGTAACATTTTTAGTGCCTGTTATGAGGCAAACACTGTATTAGGTGCTGCCATGCAATGACTTCTTTAGATACACACGAACACACACATGCACACAGATATATATGTATATTTATTATATAAAAACTGCTTATCAAAATTAGGCACCAGCTATTAGCAAATCTACCAAGATTTAGCAGTGTGATTTTAAAAAATTAATTCCACTGTACAAGCCATAGATTTTATGGTTTTCATTTAAGTATCTCATGTTTTATGAAGGCTTTTCTGTAAAATTACTGTTATATTTCCCCATGCAGATTGTCATCACAGGATTCATAATGTTTATACTATTACATAATAATCATTGGTTTCCATAAATGACCCTCTCTTCAATCCTATGCTAAACTATGAATGTCTTAAGGAAACACAAATTAAAAACAAAATTTTGTTTGAATAGTAACAGCAACTACTCCTGCTGCCCCTGCTGCTTCTGTACTGGTACTGCCAGATTTTATTGAGCATCAGCAACATTTTAGGAACTCTGCATGCATTAATTCTAATATGTGCAATACCCTTGTTCATTCAAGTATTTTTTACTCTTTAGATAGAATTAAATATAGAAAAAGGTGTAGTGAGTAAGGAGGCAAAGTTTTCTACAAACCAGACAGGGAGTAAATTTACCTTGGGAAGCAGTAGTTTTTCAAAGTAATCAGGCAATGGAACATGAAACTGGTCTCATAAGAGGTGTGAGCCCAGACTTCTTGTGTAAATTTAGTCTAACAAAATAGAAGCTCAAACTCATCACATTTTGCTACCTGGATTAAGTTCCATGAAGACTGGGAGCTACTCAATGTAGTGTCTTATACTGATTCATTCATCCATCCTTTTGTACAAATATTTGCATTACTGAGCACTTTGTGATAGGCAACATTCTAGTCCTATCATATTGAGAGGATGAGCAATAATACAGACACAATCCCTCCTCGTGTAGTTCACATACAAGTGGGAAAGAGTGTCAATAAAGGCATGCAATGCCAAGTATTTAAAAGTGCCCGGAAAAAAACAAAAAGCAGGACATGGGAACAGAGAGTAAATTAGAGGTACAATTTTAGAAGGGGAGACCAGAAAAGTTCATTCTGAGGAAGTGAAGGATAAGAAAAAAATCGGAATGAAGCAGGGAGCAAGCACGCAAACATCTGAGAAAGAAGACTTCCAGGCCAAATGCAAAACAAGAACAAAGACCTTCACTTAGAAAGTGCTTGAGAAGTTTAAGAAGGAGTAAAGAGGTCTCTGTCGCTACAGAACAGTGAGGAGGAGGAGAGTGGTAGAAACTAAAGCAAAAGACAAAGCCAGGAGCCACATAATATAGGCGCCTATAGACCTTGATAAGGAGTTTGTCTTTTATTCTACATGAGAAGAGAAGTCATTAGAAGGTTAAAAACAGTGACTTGATCTAATAGCTGTTTTTGAAGGCTCACTCTGCTGCTATATGGAAAATACAGGCTGGAAGAAATAAAGGCTGAAACTGGGGGAATATTAAGGTGCTGCAGAAGTAGTCCAGGCAGGAGAAAAACAGAGGTTGAACTAATGTGGTAGTGAAGGAGGTGCTCTAGGAAGGCCCTATTCAAGATGCATTTTGAAGTTAGAGCCAAAAGGATTCGCTGATGAATTTTGTCACACTTCCTCTCTGACTTTGCATACATAACTGAACCTAACTGAGTCTCTATTTTTATATCTAGGTTTTTCCCTAGTGAAATAATGAATTAATCAATGAAATAACCAATCTAGACAATGGTCACCAATGACTGCTATTATTGCAAACAGAGAGAAGCAAGTACTATGTACTGCCTTATGGCACTATACAATACCAACTGCGAGATACTCTTGATAAAAATTTAATCTGGATCTCATCATGTATTTAAAACTTTCAGGTTACACAAAATACAGGGAACCAAAGGATATGTTTAACAGTACTAAGGGAATACAATCAGCAAAATCTAGAATGTGAGTAAATATACAAGACAAATATTTAAGTTGCCCATAAAATAAATTGCGAGAGACAAAATACGAGTGAGAAAAATCTTTGCATGAAAAGATCTGAGAGACATATTAAACAATTACATTGTATGAGCTAGTGAACTTGTACACTGAAAAATCCTGAAGAAGTCGTAATTCAGAGTTGCTGGCTATATGAAAAAATAAATGTTTCTCACTGTTTAAACTGTTTTGAAGTATGTTTGCTGTTATTGTCAAATCAGAAGTTATTTAGCAATGGCAAGGAATTAAAAGTAGCACACTCCAAAATCTACAATTGTCTGAATTAAGGAAGTAGAGGTGGTGTCAGTAAACTACAGTCAAATCCAGATTGCCATCTTTTTTAGTAAATAAAGTTTTATTGCAAGGCAGCAACATATTTTTGTTTACATATTATCTACAGACTTTTTATGCTACAGCGTCAGAATGAGAAGTTGTGACAGAGACCACATAGCTACAAAATCAAAAGTATTTATTACCAGGTCTTTTACAGAAAAAGTATACAGAACTCCAGTGTGGATCGTAAGGCTGTGATGATTCCATTTTTTCAGGCCTGGGAGATGACAGCCCTTATTATGAGCTTGTGAAATATCTACTTAATTTTCACTTGTTCCTCAATTGTGCACAATTCGAGGAAATAATAATAAATAAAAGAATCAAAAGGCTTCTATATGAATATCAATTCCTACTATTTCTCAGTAAAGTCTTATCAGAAAATACAAATTTTAGATAAGGTTGGCTCATCAATGAAAGCAGAGAGACAGTAAAATACAGCTTTGCTAAGAAAACTTTGTGGCACAGGATAAAACTCACTAATATAATTTGGATTGTTATGGCATTATAAATCTTAATTTTCCATTTCACACTAAAGTTGGTGGGAAATGAGCCAAAGAAACAAGAAATTTAGCAAGAAAATTGGCAAAATATAGAGGTGGGTGGTTAAGAGGGGACATCTCATGTTACATAAGTCATTTAGTATCTGGCTGTTGTTATTCGGCAAGAAGCAAGTGACCAGGAGCATACTAAATTAGAATGAAACTCTAATACTAAAGAAGCCTAAAATCCATTTCCTAAAAGCCTCCAGCTGTTCAGCTATTAAGATTACCTTTTGATCTCTGAATTTAGACTACCAGGAAGTGAGATACTAATGGTGTGACTTCTCTAGAAAGGGTGTTCTCACAATTGCCCATCTCATGTAACATCATGATGGAGAATGACAAGGAAGATTTCTCAGAAGGCAGAATCAGGTCAATGGAGAAGAATAAATGAAGGGAATTCATTCAGAGAATAGAACCGGGGGATGCTCAGTGACTGGCTGATCCAGCAACTCACCACACTTCCATGTCCGAGAATCTGTACTATTCCTATTCATGGGAACATGCTAAATGTCAAGACCCTAGGACTACCGTGTTTTTGATTTTCCAGTCTCTCTTTTGGAAATGGGCCTTTTTATGTTCCTTTTCTGTCATCATGCAATGCGTATCCACGTTGGATAACTTGATTTTTAGCTATAGAAAGATATCAAAAACATTCTAAAGGGACAGAAACCCTACCCAGAGATAATCGACTTTTGGATGAAAGCAGCTGATGGAAGCAACTTTGCTATTTTCTCTCTTTGAGGTATAAGGTGTGAGCATTATTGAAATGTATGTATAATAAAAAAGGATATTCATGTAGGTAGCAAACGGATAGGCTATGGTAAATACTATTAAATACTTATTGAAAAATGCATTCCCCACTTCCTCCTTACTAACAGAAACTCCATTTTATTTGTATAATATATACAAATATACACATACATGTGTGTATGTATATGTATATGTATATGTATGTTGTATGATTCATCTTTGCCATGCAAGCTTTGTTCACCACGGTCTCTTTAGCATCTAGCACACTAGACAGGAAGCAAACATAAAAGAAAAGTAAAATGTTAAAGATAAGTTATGATATAAAGAGCATCATGCTAAATGACATTTGCATTATGTTAATATTTGAAACTATGTCGAATGTGTACATCTATGGCCAAGGACCAGAAGGTGATATGCAAAAGAAATATACACTAAAGTTTGTTATAAGTAATCTTTTTAATCAAGAGATTTTTTTCTTTTATTTCAAAATATTATTATTAACAGGGTACAAATATTTTTGTTACACGGAGACCTTTTATAATGCTTAAGTCGTGTTTTTAGCATGCTCATCACCCAAATAGTGTTCATTGTACCTGATAGGTAAGTTTTACCCCACAAGTGATTTTTAATTCAAAATGGTTGTCAATATTGTTTTGTATTATATTTTCAATAAATAATAAATGGAATTTGGAAATTGTCCAGGATGATCCTTTTGTATGCTATGAATTTTTTCATGTCCTGTACACATGAGGTCTGCCTTATGTCTGTGTTAGCTTATGAGACCAGTTGAGTGCTTTCTAGCATTAAGATTTCATTATGAAAATGACCCAGAAAGCCGCTGAAGCTCATAACCAGTAATAATCAGAAACCATTTCTCCTGATTACCTCACATATTGAAGTTTCCTCATTTAGTTTTAGTTAATATCCCAGATCAGAAGCACAAAGACAAAACAGTTTCTGCTTTGCAAAATCACTGCATGTGGGTACAAAGACCTTACCATAATGTTGTCACATCATTACCTAAAACAGTTATTCAATTTATACGTGGATAGCAGAATTGTATACATTTCTTAAACCTTCCCAAATATTCTGTGTTTTTTCATGATATTTAGCCTTTGCAGACTGTAGAATGTGAACAATTTAGGTCCAGAAGCCAATATAATATATCTCAAATTTAAGGAAGGCAGTTGATACTGTGAAGAAAAAAAAAACACAAAAGAAAGAGGGACAGAAAGCCTTAGTTTCAAATGTGGTACTGAGTTTTGTTAGATAACAGAGTGTTTGTGGTGGACAGGACTGAAATTCTGAGCTGGGGAGATGTACAAACACCTTAGATTCTCTTTTTTATGGCTCTACCCTTATTGTTCCATCTAACCAGAACGACCTGTCTGCCTTGATTACCCCATCACCTGTCCAAATTTGACTCATCCTTCCAGACAAACTTCAAAAGTTACCACATTGGTGAAACTAGTTCTGCCTGCTTAGCTCACTTCAATTTCTAAATGGCACTTTGGCCGTTTTTGTTCCTCTCTCTCATCTGTCCTTCGCTGGGCTGCTACGTGGAACAATTCCAGGGGGCATAAGACCAGTGACAATTTACATGAACCTGGAGTTTTGTAGGGCACATCCTGTCCTGCTCTACAAGGAAGGCTTGCTTCTCTCTACGAGACAGTGAAAACACTGCTTATGTTTCATTCATCCTTATATCTTCCAAAATACATTTCACAGTTACTTTTGCTTAGTTTAGTCCTAGTAATTATTATCCACGCTGTGTTACACTATGAGATCCTATTTGAAGATCAACTTAAAAATTATAAAAAATCTCAGACATATAGAAGAGATAGTGTGTAATTCAGTGAACATCCACATAGTAAATATTCATATTTGACAAAAATTAATATTTTGTTAAAACTACTTTGTATTTTGCTTTTTAAGTCATAAAACATTGCCTGTACACAGGAAATCTACTTTTTACCTCTTTCCAGCCTCATTTTCACCATTCCTTCCAAAGGTAAGATTATACTCATAGGGGTCTTTTGAAAATTGATAGTGCCCATTTCCATGATTATATGCTACTACAATTTTGTATATATATATTTCCTGCAGGAACTCACACTAGATTGCTTTAAAAATCACCTATGATATTTGGCTTCCCAAAAGTATAGAGTATGGACCAGAACATTGAATGAGCATGAGTCTAGGTACACACCTTCTCCCTTAATGGATTCTAAATCTGAGCTTCCACTTGGCATTGTACTTGTGTGTTTTTAGAGTACTCTTCTCTTAAGTATTTATTGAGCTTTGCAGATTTTAATTACACATTTCTCATATAATAAAATACTGTAGTACAGCACTTTTATTTCTGAGAGATTTTTTCACCTTATGTATGCAATGATTGAGAAAAATTGAAGAGAGTAGATTTTCTTCATGATGTTACAGCTGAATCCAAGGAATCGAGAATGTAAGATACAGGCTAAGGATGTCACAATCCACAAAGAATTGGACAAAAAAAAAATATCTATCAACTGTCTTCATCTTTTCTCAAAAGTTACACAAAACATAGTGGCATCTTTCAAAAATGTTTTCTTTTTTATCAGAGAACTTCTACTTTATTTTATGAAACAACTTTCTTGGAGTAATTCTAGGATTCTTTGCCATTTTACTATTCTGATTTTGTAAAATTCCAGATGATTTCTGTTTGTACAAGAGGGAAGCAGCCTGAAAAAGTGACATTATAATACCAGACGAAAACATTTAAAGCCTATGCTATGAGGCTAGATATTATCCATCACAACTTTTAGAAAAAAATATATAAAAAAACATCATTTTTATTACTGAGGACACTGAAGTTTGGAGTAAGTAGCTATCTTTCCTGAGGTCACAGATATTCAAGATTGGGATATGGGCCTGACAATTGCCCATATCACTCTGTCTTTGGTCTTCAATTTTTCTCTGGGTTAATTAATTGATTGGATTAAACAGTGTGAATTGTCCACCCACAGGACTCAGTACTAAAACTTCTTTAGTTCCTGTGATGAGCTTGAGGCAGGATAACATGAGTTTTCTCACATGTAAATGATGACAATAGCTGCACCTAAATGTGCTATGAACTAAGGAGAATGAGAAACTCAAGGTTCTGTACCAGTAGCAGCCTCCCAGTCCCAGGGGAAGAAGGAAACCCAACTGATTAAACAAACATACCAAAGCAGTGCCTATAGTGCCTTGTAAAGAATTAAATAAAATAATCCATTTTAAGTTCTTAGTCAAATGCATTGTACATAGTAAAAACATAGTACACATAGTATAGTATGTTATTAATACTAATATGGAAATGAATTTGATTTCACTTTATCCAGAGACCACATATTATGGTAAAAGAAAAATCAAGCATTCCCTTTACAACCATATACTGACAACTACTCCGAGGTTGAGGATACTATGTCATGTATAGGAAGACATTCACCAGAACAGGACTTGGTTCTTATGCTTGGGAGCATGCAGTCTGGGAGCGGGGGAGAAACTGACAGTTATAAATAATTACAATGAAGTTAGACAAGTGCAATGATACACACAGCCATGCGCTAAGAGAATATGAAGCTGGAGAAATAATACTCAGAGGATTTGAGGAAGGTATCACCTTAAAAAGGGCCTGAGAAGCACCTGGTGCTGCCATTGTGGAACTGTAGATGATTAAACAGATCCTCAGCCCTTAGTTTTTATATCTGTAAGTCTGGGCAACAGTATTTGTTCCATGTAAGTTTGTTACAAGGATCACAGGACAAATTATGATCATAATTCACAAACCATCAAGTGTCATAGTGACAACAGAGATTATTTAAGTGTTTGGCAGAGTGCCTCTATATAATTGATGCTTACGGTATTTTTTAAGAATATATATATTTTTTTTAATTCCAGGTAGCAAATCACTATTGGAACTGGATAGCTCTGAAGTTATCTAATACTACCTGAATCATCACAGTATTACTTCTTTTTCCTTCTGTTCTTACAATTCATACTAAAGCCAGGATCTCCTGCAGTCACATGCCTACAGCGGAATTGGGTAACAAGAATGATGTGGTCTAGATATTTAAACAAAAAAAGCAGTTTGAGTCCTCTGATAAAAGGTCGCTGACATTTGCCTCAGGGTAGGGGAGAAATAAGGAGTGGTGGGGACTTAGTAAATTGAAGATGACCAAACCATTTAAAGTGGCAGCCACTCCTCATCTCTAGACAACTATTGCAAACACAGAACTATGGGTCAGGACAACCAGGCATTCCAAAGTTTCAGAAGATACTGGGACTCAGATTTTTCATTATTCTTGGTTTTTGAATGTTGGAAGCTAGTATGCAAAAAAAAAAGGAGATGAATATTTAGCAGACCAAATAAAGCAAACCTTTGCACTTCATGCTGTATACAGATTGTCAGTTTTAGACTCGAGATCTAAAGTATAATACTGGTCTTGTCTCATCCCCTGTCAAACTTCAGATGGAAAATAACTTCTTCTTCCATATGCTCACAGCACTGTTTGTGCATCTCTCACCACTCTTGTTCAATTTTGCCTTTTTTGTAGCTCTACACTGGACTTATCTCCACTTTTAGACTTATAATTTCTCTAAAGACCATATGTGGTAGTCATCTGTTCATCCTTCACAATGCCTAGCACAGCACTGGGATCAAGGTACGGTGATCATCGCTGTGAAAGGCAGAAAGAATGGTTTTATTATAAGTGGTTAACAAATAATCCACCCCTTGTAACTTTTATTCATTAATAATCAAAATGTGAAGTCTTATCCATAAACCCTATGTGTATATACCATATATCCATATATATTAATATCTGTTATATATTAATATATTAATGTTATATAATATATATTATGTATTAATATATATG
>CAUYSK010091618.1:0-40532 GCA_963575035.1 Avahi laniger
AATTTCTTTCTATTTTTGGTAGAGATGAGGTCTCGCTCTTGCTCAGGCTGGTCTCGAACTCCCGAGCTCAGAACGATCCGCCCACCTCGGCCTCCCAGAGAGCTAGGATTACAGGCGTGAGCCACCGCGCCCGGCCCGACTACAGTTCTTGGCACAGAGAAAGCATTCACATGTGTCTATTATCTATTTGGAGAACGATTCGCAATATCTTTCACAAACTAAATTGCACATACCCTTTGAACTGAATATTCCATTTCTACAAATTTATCTTATAGATAAGCTTGCACAAGTGTGCAAGAAGATAAGTACCTATAAAAAATGTGGTTTGTGGTATCGTTTGTAATAGCAAACCCAACCACACCAACCAACCAACAAAAAATACTTTAGAGATCCAGTTAAATAAATAAGTACACTCCATGGAATACTATGTAATGATACAAACTATGCAGTAGATCTCTAGGTACTGGTGTGGAAAGGTGTCTAGTGATATATTGTTAAATGAAAGAAGCTGGCTGTATGGTATCTATACTATATATATATATATATATATATGTATCATACATATATACACACAAGCATACAGGCTTGTATGTGCAAGAGTAATTTCCTGAAGGATATACAGTAAAGTGTTTCTAGTGGTTCCCTCTCTAGAGTGGCACTAAGGAATCAGAAAGAGGAGAAATGACTTCCACGTTCACTGTTTATCCTCCAGCACATCTGCAACTTTTTGCCATGAGCAGGAATTAATTTTGAAAAAATATTTTAAATAATAAAATAAGCAAGTAAATATCTGCTGAGTAATCCTGCTTTGAGCTCATCTGGGTAGCCTTTGTTTGTCTGAATATTCATTTCCATCAGCAGGATAAAGAAAGTGATATATGGGTAGGCTCTTTGCTTTTCCCTTGATGTAAGCTCAAAGACCATAAGGCACAATTTAGGGAACACTCAGTTGCACACCAGGCGTCTCGGGTGGTTTATCAATGTCACTAAGAGCTCCGGATGCATTTATAATCCCCCCGTTAAGTGTCGATGATGGCTTGTTCCCCGTGATCAATTACCAGCCTGGCCTTACACTCTGTTAGGGGAAAGCGCATCCTCACCAGGACAAAAGGGGGTGTGGAGAAAACCTGCTTTGCTGATTGTTTCTGCAGACTTCACCCTCTTTCCCTGGAAGCCATGTGGCTGCCTGAGCAGCTGTCCCAGAGCTGGCACTGCATAAAGGAGAGGTATCTATAGCAGCAAGTGGTGGTGATTAATTTTAAGCTGTCACGGAAAATGTTTTTGCACTTTAATGTCAGAGAACTGTATTATTATTATAGGTCTAATGTTCCCTTGCCAAAGCTGCGTGTTTGCTCCCAGGATACAAAGTGAATACAGAAAGCTTTCTGGTTGGCTCCCAGGAGCATCTTTTGGAGAAAGGACAAAAGGAATGCTGCCAAGTCAGCCAGATCCCACTGGAGCCGTCAGCAGGGGAGGGCGGGGCAGGTCCTCCCCCACCTGCCTTCTTCCCTGCCTGGGGCTGGAGGAAGCCCTGGCACTCACTCCCCTCTGCCCTGACCATCATGCAGCTGAATCCCAGGTCGCTCTCTTGGCCATCTAGCCCACAAGGTCTCCTGGAAACCCAGGAGAAGGAAAGGATAGACCCTCAAGATCCACTGGAGAGAAAAGAAGTCGCTGACTGCAGACGCAGGCAGAGAAGAATATGGGGCCAAGACCAACGAGTGCACAGAGGTCCTTAAGCTCCAGGCCATCTGGGCCTGAGTCAGAAGCAACCGCATACCCACTGCCATGTCTACTACCACTCCTCACCCCCCACTACACACACACACACACACACACACACACACACACACACACAGAGAAGGAGGAAGAGAGAGAGACAAGAACTGACTAGCTCTTGCATTTCAATCCAATATTTATTTCTTGCATAATCCGTCAGCAAATGAGATCAAAGAGCTGTCAGTTTTTTAAATCATGCAATTCATTAAGGGAACAAACTTTAAATATGCTTAGTCTAAAATAACAGTTACTAAGAGGCAGGATTGATTTATGTAGCTAGAACAGATCTAGGAACTAGAAGAGAGTACAAAAGACAGAGAATCAGAATACATACTTTATGACACTAGATAAAACCTCTTTTTTAAAACTTCAGTAAGATAATCATATTCATAATAATAACCCCTATGTATTGAGCAGCCAGCCCAGGCACTTTACAGAGTTTTTAATGTGTAATCCTACCACTTGGTAAATATAGTTATTTTCATTTTTCAGATGAGAAATCTGAGAATTAGAGAACTTGTTAAGGGCACACTGCAAGTAAACGGTAAGGACCATACAGTCTGTCTGCCTGTCTGTCTGTCTGCCTGCTGGACCAGGCTCTGTGGTCTGCACTGTCAAGAGGAAAACATGTAGTGGCCAGACAGTGTGCATTTAAAAATTTTTATTAATACCTAATATTTGTACATATTTAGGGGGTACATGTGATATATTTTGTTACATGCATCAAATGTGTTAGATCACAGTATGTGGGGTATCCATCACCTCAAGTATTTATCATTCTTGTGTGTCGGGAACATTTCAAACCTCTCTTCTATATATTTTGAAATATACAATACATTGTTGCTAACTGTAGCCACCTGACTCTGTTATCAAACATTTAAAACTTACCATTTATAACTGTATGTTTGCACCCATTAACCAACCTTTGATCATCCTCCCTCAAAACACACACCCTTACCAGCCTCTGGTGTCTATCATTCTATTCTTCACCTACATGAGACCAACTTTTTTTAGCTCCCACACATAAGTGAGAACATGCGATACTTGTCTTTCTGTGCCTGGCTTATTTCACTTAACATAATGACCTCCAGTTCTATCCATGTTGCTGCAAATGCCATGATTTCATTTTATTTTATGGCCAAATAGTATTCCATTGTGTACATACACATTTTCTTTATCCACTTACCAGTTGATGACACATGGATTTATTCCATATCTTTGCTATTGTGAATAGAGCTACAATAAACATGGGTGTGCAGATATCTCTTTGATAAACTGATTTCTTTTCCTTAAGATAAATGCCCAGTACTGAGATCACTGGATCATATGGTTGTTCTAGTTTTAGTTTTATGAGAAATTTCCATACTATTCTTCATAGTGGCTGCTCTAATTTAGATTCCCACCAAGAGTGTATAAGAGCTCCCTTTTCTCTGCATCCTCACCAGCATCTGTTATTTTTTGTCTTATTTTCATGATAGTCATTCTAACTGGGGTGAGATGATATCTCCTCGTGGTTTTTATTTGCATTTCCCTGTTGATTAGTGATGTCGAGCATGTTTTCATATACTTGTTGGCCATTTGTACAGCCAGCCAACATTTTAAAGCTACTCTTAGGTTCAAATATTTCTTTTCATTGCTCCTTTATTCAACCCTTGATAGAACATGGGTCCTAATTTAAGCTTTAAAAAAAATATATGGTCCTTGAAGCTATACAAATACTGGCTACAATAGGCCAAAAGCAGAAGCTGACCTTGCACCCCCATGTCAAGAAACATTGGTGTATTTCATGTTAGAGTTTGATGGAAGTGTTTGGGTTTGATGGAAGGGGGCTGAGAGCCAACTCTTGCATTTATTATATGCCACAGTGTCTACAGCTGTTATCTCTACCAGTGGAGTACCTCTGCCAGAGTAGAAAGAGAATACATTTGTATCCCACCTGTGGATTGCTCACCTGAGCTCTAGAACCATATATCCAGTGCCATTTGGATACCCCACAGACTCCTTCAACTCATCGTGTCCAAAAATGAGCTCAGCATTTTCCCCCAAAATAATAACTCCTGGTTTTCCATCAGAGTAAACGGCCCCTCCAGCAGGAACTGGGTAGGAGCCCTGATTTCCCCTCCCCCACATCCACCAATCCCCAAGTCCTGTTAATTTCGCCCTTGATGTCACCAACACATGCACTGCTTTCTCTCCGTATCCCTACAGCTTTAGTTCTGCGCGACAAACGTCTCTCCCACCCTTGCAATTGCCCCCTCACCAGCCTCCCTCTTTTGGGCCTTGGCCTCTTCAAACTATTCTCCACTTTAATTCCAGAGAAAACGTTCTAAGGAGCAAATCTAATGAGGGCACTTACTGCTTAAAATCCACTGCCCTCCTTGCTGCACTCAGATTTAACAGCTTCATTTGAGGTAGAATTCACATATCCCACAATCTGCCCACTTAAAGCATACAGTTTAGCGGTTTCTCATGTATTAACAGAGTTATACAACCATCACCACAATCGATGCTAAAACATCCACACCATCTAAGAAAACCCCATTCCCACTAGCAGTCACCCCCCATTTCTCCCCAAGTCCCTTTACCTCCTGGCGATCAGTAATCTACTGTCTATGGATTTGCTTATTCTGGATATTTCATATAAATGGAATCGTACAACATGTGCTCTTTGTGACTGTTTTCCCTTAGCACAATGTTTTCAAGGCTCATCCGTGTTGTACCGTGTGTCAGTGTTTCATTCCTTTTCATGGCTGCATAATATTCCATTGTATGGATAGACCATACTGTGTTTATTCATTCATCAGCTGATGGATATTGGGTTGTTTCCACTTTTTAACTGTTATAAATAATGCTGCTATGAACATTCACATACAAATGTTTGTGTGCACATAGATTTTTATTTCTCTTAACTAGATACGAGTGAGATTGCTGGGTCATAAGGTAAGTTGATATTTAACTTTTTAAGAAGCTGCCAAACTATTTTCCAAAAAGGCTTCACCTTCCCTGCTCCCCTCCACCAGACACTTTTAAGTCCAAGCTGCTTAACGTGGTTATAAGACCCTTCCTAATCTAGTTGCAGCTTATTATACCACCTTCAACTCCACCTATACCCCATTTCAAACTGGTCACTTCAATTAGGCCCAACTAAGCCAGCCCTAAAAATATATATTCTCCATCTTATTTGGGCTTCTATGTACACAGTTACCTGTGATTGGACTACTTCACCTCCATTATAATCTCCAGGATAATGCTCATGGGTCCTCAGCCTCAGTTTCCCTGACATGTCAACAAGACTGGCGAGGCCCCTGTGCTCCCTTGCATGTGCCCTGAGTGTGTGTGCTCTAGCAGCACTTGTCACACGACATAGTCATCACCTGTTGGTTTTATCCTTCACCCACCGTAAGCTCCCTGCGGCTGAGGATTGCACCTTTACCTCAGCCTAGAACACTTCCTGGTATCTTGAAGGTTCTCCATAAATACTTGATAAATGGATAGAGCCCCTAGCATACAGTAGACCGTCACTCTCTTCCCTGCTGGATTAAAGCTGAAATAGTGGAATAGTCCAAAATTCCATTCTCCCCCTAAAAAATTATTCCCAAACCATCTTGGAAATGCACAATCTGATTTTAAAAATAAAACCTTTGTAGTTTCTTCCTTATTCTGTTTTGTGCAGGCTAATAATAAAATGAGTTGGCATTCCTGGGTATATATCAACTAACAGTAGAAGGAGCCTAGCCAAGAATGTGTTAGGTAGTGGGTAGGAATCTGCATGGTATTAAAAATAGGCCATGCGTAATAATGGAGAATTGAAAGTTACTCAAATGACCAACAATTGGGAAATAGTTATATAAATTTTGGTACTACACAGATAGATAATGTTGCCACTACAACTGTAAATATGAAAAGGTCTATTCAAAATGATCCTAAAATTAAAACTAGAACTCCAACTAGAACTCAAACTAGAATATACACTTTGATTACAAGTATACAACATTGAGTATGTACAATGTCATAAAAACATTATAACAGGTAGCCTAATGATTAAATTTTTAAAATTTGAGGTTTCGTTTTCAATTTTTTTTAGCTTTTGTTGTGAAATCCGTAAGAAATACTGGCCATGCATTGTTTCCGAGGAGTGTGTCATAAATTGAACATACTGAGCTTTTTCATCTGAGGTTACAAAAGGTAATACTTATAATTTGTTGGATGTATATGATGCATTGCATCTCTTAATTTTAAAATATATATGTGTATACATACATGCCTATTCATATATGTATGTGTGCATACATGTATGAAATACATACTATATTTCACAGTGCTCTTAGAGAAGGGAAAATGTTTTCACTTTGTTGTTGCACTTTGTCTCACTACTTCCAGGAATCAGACAGAACAGAAATCAGGGTATTATCTCCTCTTTATCAATTTGACCTCACACACAAACTGAAACTGACTTGCTCAAGGTTGTTTAGTTAGCAAGGGTCAGAGCCAAGATCAGAAACCAGGTGTCTCAACACTTACGCAACTTCCTTACCTCTGCCCAGAAACCAGAGCAGGAAAGCTTCCGTGGACTCAGGATCCACAAAGGGCTTTGCCAAGGCAGCTTACACAGCATCCTGCCCTAGGAGATGCTCAGGTAGCATTTGTTCAAAGCACTGATAGATCGATAGGTCGATAGATCCATCAACGGATAGGAATTTAACAGATCGCTGCTGATCAGCAAAAATTCTTTGGTACACTCTGGTGTCAGTCTTCATCAGACTGTCATTGCTACTTTAAATTTGCTTTCTACAAATATTTCATCCATTCATTTGTTCATTCAGCAATCAAATATTAGGCAGCTACCCAGTAGGATATAAGAAGCTGTGTTAGTAGCTTCAGGAATTATAAAAGTAAGATACTATTCTTGCCTTCAACATGCTTACAATCTCCTGGGAGAATAAGATTTTTAATTTAAAAAAATGCTGTAATACCTGGCAGAATATGGGGTAAATGGAGATATAACAAAATGTTCAGAGGAGAGAGAAACGGTATTTAGTTGAAAGAATAGAGGCAAATTTCATGGAAATGTGGCATTTCGGCAGCACCTTGAGTGACAGGTACAATTTCACAAGAGGCAATGGGGGAGGACATTTCATGCAGAAGCAAAGCATTTTAGCCCAGGCACAAGATTTAAAAAAACTTTGCAAAAAAGTAAGGATCCGGGAAATACTCCACTGCCTTAGAGAGACGTGTTCCAGCTAAAATGTGTTCTCTTCTTTCCCCCCACGACTTTTTCCAGTCTCTTTGTCTAACCTGAGACAGACAGTCCCTCAGCCATCTCGACGGACCTGTGCACGTGCTAGAACTTGAGTCGCAGATATGTAGGAATATGCTATAAGGGTTCGTCTGTTCATTTTCTCCCTCTGATGAACAAGGTAGAAAGTATTATTAGCTCTGCATTACAGCAGAGTGTGAAACAAAGGTGTAGAGAGACTGGAACTTTCTCAAGGTCACAGGATGAGCCAGCTGGAAAGAAACCCTAGAACCATGGCTGCTCCTCTCCAAAGGAGGCTGTGTGGGCGTATCTGTGTGAGGGGACAGTGTGTTCCCACCCGATGCCCTCTGTATCCACATGGTGACTTTTACCAGGGAGCTCAGCATGCTTTGCAGATATTATTATATGTAATGAATTCCCCAGCCCCACTGTGGTTATAGTAGGGTGAAGGCATGTTTATATTTTTTTCTCCAACAGACAAACTGAAGCCCACACAGTATCCTAAGCAGTTCATCTGAGAGCAAGGAATTGGTGTGAGAGTTCAGCCAACAATTAACCCAAGACCAATGTTTCATTTGGCCCTGTGTTAGGACCAAAGGCTGGATACAGAGGTTGAAACGTGGGCGAGGAACTTTTAGACAGAAGTTCTGATCCCAGCTCTCTTGCAGACCCACTGTCTGAGCTTGGTCACTCGCTCAACCTCTCCAAATCTCAGTTTCTGCATCTGTAAAATGGACAGATGCTTGCATCTGTAATACATACATTTTTAAATGCTAGGAAAAAGATCTGGTAGCATACTCACAAAACCATGAAAAATCGTTACTTTGGGGGAAAAGAGTGAAATTGGTTGGCTTCTATTTGTGTTTGATGTGCTTCTTTTTCATTTGGAATTGCTGACAGTGACCTAGGCAAGCAAATAAAGATAATAATAATAGCAATCTCATAAATTACCATATAAAAAGAACTTACACAGTAATTGTCAAATACCACCTTCCCAATAAAAGCTAATTTTATCTTTAAAAATTAAACAGTATGTCCTGTGGCAAAAAGGAGTTAGGATGGAAGGCAGGAAATAAAGGAATTATAAGAGAATAACATGAAATTTTTAAGCAAGAGCTGAATTTCTTGAGAGGTAATGGATGGGGTAGAAAGAACACACACAGACCTGGTTTTGAATCTTAGCACTGCCACATACTTGCTCTGTGACATTAGAGAGGTCACTTTGCCTCTCTGGGCCCCAGTTTTCTTATCTGTACATGGAGATTTAAAAATTTCTCACGTCACAGATTTCTGGAAAGGATAAGATGAGACAAAGATTTGAGTTCATAGCAGGTGCTGAATATTACACGTGGTGCTGGCTACAGAAATAAAAGCAGACTCTGCGCACACCTATGGAGCGCCCACCGTTCCTGCTTCCTGCAGGGAGATCACGCCACAAGGTGTCTACAAGACCGTATCAAGGGCATCACCTAAACTGTCTGAGCTGTAAATGATTCTTTTGAAAATATTTTAATAGAAGTGAATGGAAGCCAAGAAAGCACATTGAAAACCAGCCAAAGGAGATCCACCTTTAGATATTTGCTAGCAAGATAGGCTTTTCAAGCCCGCATACTTGTGGTCCAGCGCTGGCCTTGTGCTCTCCAGGCACTTCCTGGGTATGTTTGTATGTTTCTCCGCCACAGCTTTGGTACTGTATGTGTGCAAAGAACCCCAAACTCAGCAACAGTTTATGGGAACATGCCCACTTTCCTCCAGCTGTCCTCATTCTGATTGAAGGGTCCCTTCGAGCTGCGATTCCCAACCCCCGGGCTGCAACTGGTTCTGGTCCTGTCTAGTCCGTGGCCTGTTAGGAACTGGGCCACACAGCAGGAATGAGCTGCAGGCCAGCGAGTGAAGCTTCATCTGTATTTACAGCCGCTCCCCATCGCTCACCATCCCCCCTACCCCCGTCCGTGGAAAAATCATCTTCCATGAAACCAGTCCCTGGTGCCAAAAAGGCTGGCAACCGCCGTCTTAGAGGATGTGGCTGTGCACTGTTTGGTGCGCCCAGAGGACAATATTCTACAGGAAGCTCTGCATCGAGAGAGATGACCTCTGTCCACTCCAGATCAGAGCAGTTGGTGGTGACACCCCTCCTCTCCTGGTAGGGCCTGTCTGAGTCTGTTTCTTCACCTGTGAGATGAAGCAGCTTCATCGCCAAAGGCATAACACCATGGCTTGCTGCGAGATTTAAACAAGACACTATCTGTGGCCAGGGTTTTGCAAACCATCTGGAAGAAAAGGCATGAGGGGCACTGAGATTCTCAACAATAGACCTGCAGGATCAATTTCTTTGTCTAAGGAGAACATTCATGAAAATGTTCCTAAAACTCAGAGAAAAAGGAGTATTTTGCTTTTAAACTTTGTAGATGATGTTTTCCCCCCAAACTTTCACTCCTTTTGTCCTGAATCTCAATGTTATGCTTTCTTTTCTTTAGAGACAAGGTCTCGCTGTGTTACCCAGGCTGGCCCTGAACTCCTGAGCTCAAGGGATCCTCCCCTGCAGCCTCCTGAGTAGCTGGGACTAAAGGAGCACGCTGCTTCAGCCTGTGTTTCTGTGCTTAATTCTTCCCTCGCACCCCTCCTCCTCTTCTCTTTCCCACCGCTTCACCCTGCCCCAGACGCTTCTAAGCAGCAGGTGGGCATTCTGCTTCTGCTCCGGGAGGTGGGGGAGCTGTGTTTCCCAGATGAAGCAGGGGAGGAGGGTAGTGGCTGATATGTCCAGCCTCCCTTGTTAATTCCGTCTCTTAATGAAACCACACAGGAAGACAACAACTTTCTAATAAGTGTTGTCTTCTCCCATTTATTGAGTGCTTCTGGTTATGCCAGACACTGCACTGAGCACTGTGAGGGGAAACTTCCCCTTTGTCCCCAAGGTTCGATGAAAGATCAATTCCCAATATGGCAGATCAATAAGAGAAAGAGATTTATTTACCCCTCGCACAGGGAGAATCACAGGGTCATTACCCAATATCCCAATGGCGTCCAGAAATTCATATATCTTCATTTTGGAGGGGAGGGGGAAATGAGGAATGCAGATAATTCTGTTTAGGAGCAGAGAGCTATGTCAGGCCCTGAAGGAGGACGTGGAGATGAGTGATCCACTGCCCATAAGACACCCCCAGCATAATGAAGTACTCAGAGGACTACAAAATAAGGCAGAAATAAGAAGAGATGCTCAAAGACCTATCCCAAAGGAGAGAAAATCAGAGGTCAGGAGTCAGCAGAGCTCATTCGTCTAAAGCCGTGTGAGGGTGCTGTGGGGGGCTTCATGGCAAAGTCCCCACTCTCAAGGCATCTGTGGTCATACAGTGTCACATGTGACTGAAATATATGATATTTGAACATAGAGAGCTTTTCTAGTGTGTGGTCAGTGGAGGCATCCGAAGACCTGGCTGGGCTGGATCTCAAAGAGAGGGTGGGATTCAGGTTGGGGGGAGGAGGATGTGAACAAAGGCAGGACTGAGCTTGGAGAGCCAGGGAGACTCTTCCAAGGACAGCAGAGCAGAGAGCTCCTGTGGCTCTGGCTCCTCGTTCCATGACCCCAGGCAAGGCATCAAAATCATAACAAGTGCCACTCCAGCTTGAATCAATAGTCCATTCAGTACTCTATATTTGAACAGTAGCCCCGGGGAATACTTTGTGAGAGCCTCTGGTTGTGCTATTTGGATGATTCTTTAGCTATTAGGACGGTAAATTATATACTAATCCATCATGGAGCAATCATTCATGAATTTTTATTAGCCCTGTCTGCATCTGTGGCAAAAATCTCAAAAAAGACCACCTTAAAGGAATGTTTTACAATACAAAGCTGCTTCCATGGGCTCTCAGATGGTGGCTAGAAAAAAAAAAAGTTATATAAAAACCTGTTCTAAAGAAAAATTAAAAAAAAAAAAACTATAGAGACAAAAAGCAGATCAGCTTGTAATCCCAGGTACTCAGGAGGCTGAGGCAGGAGGAGTGCTTGAGCCCAGGAGTTCGAATCCAGGCTGGGCAACATAGTAAGATGCTATCTCTAAAATATATATATTAAAGCAGATCAGCAGTTGCCTAGAGCTGGTAGAAAGAATGGAAATTGACTGCACATGGTCACGAGGGAATATTTGGGAGGACAGAAGTGTTTGAAATTCACCTTAAAATAGGTGAATCTGATGATACGTACATTATATCTCATAAAGCTGTTATTTTTTAAAGTCTTACATAAATGCTTTTTCCAGTCCTTACCCAGAAAACATTATTCTTTATAAAGAAAGATGACAAGATCAGGGGCAAGAATGGAAGGAGACCCCAAATCATGTCACATGAGACATGTGTCAAGGACCTGGGGATTCCAGAAAGGAGAGCAGACAAAAGAAGAGAGAAACCTTGGGGGCTGGCAGTCTGTGGGGAGGAGGTTAGAGGTGCTCCGGGTAACACCTGGGAGGTTAACCAGCCAAAATGGATGAGGGTTACAGTTTGCTCTGAGAAACAGAGAGCCACCCAGCACTGGGAGTGTTCAAGCCAAGGCTGGATGCCTGACATCAGGTGTTGCAAAGGTTCTTAAGCATTGGAACTAGGAGGAGGGAATGGATGTAAGCATTGGAAGAGAGCATGGAGTATGAGGACTTTGGGTCCTTTCTCACCCTACGTCTATAATTACGTAAACTTATATAATAAGTTTAATGTGGGTTTGCCCCAGGCATTAGGAAAACTGAGTTAACATACCAGACTTTTTGCCCCTCTCCATCCCAAAGAACCTGTCTTAGTCCGTTCAGCCTTCTATAACAAACTGCATAGACTGGGTGGTTATAAAAAACAGAAATTTCCTTCTCATAGTCCTGGAGGCTGCAAGTTCAAGATCAAGGCGCTGGCAGATTCAGTGTCAGGTGAGGTTCCATTTCCCGGTTCACAGAGGGCCGTTCACGGTGTCCTCATGTGGCAGAAGGGGTGAATAAGCTCCCTTGGGCCTCTTTTATGGGGGCACTAATCTCATTTGTAAGGGCTTCACCCTAATGACCAAATAACCTAATCACCCACTAAAGGCCCCACCTCCTAATACCCTCCCACCTTGGGGTCAGGCTTTCAACACATGAATTTAAGAGGGACACACATGTTCAATCTATAGCAGAGCCTGACTTTAAAACTGTACAAAAAGATCCAGCAACTAGGAGGGGGGAAAGGATGTTAGTGGCTGATGCTCCATGCCTTCCCCCAGAGTTTTATTTCTTTGCAGTCCCTGGAGGTAAGGCTCATCTCTGTTGTATCTTAGGGTCTTCCAGGGTCTGTGTGTAGCCCCTCGGCCTGCCGTCAGGAAGCTTTCCATCCGGTAGAATCTGGGCTCCTCGTCCAGCCTCACTTCAGCACTCCCCACTGCAAACCATCTGTTCTTGGCAAGCCAGCCACATGAGCCCCCCAAACACCCTTCACGTTTTGCATTCTGCATCTTTCTTCCAATCATTCCTCCTCCAGGAAATGCCTCCTCTGAGCCGCACACAGGCCTAGCTCCACTTGCTTCCTGCCACAGCCCGCAGGTGCCACAGGCATGGGCTGGGAAGGCTCCATTGGGAGTTGTCCACCAGCAAAGGCCAAAGCCAGTCACTGGGAGGCCGAGGCTGCAACAAGCACAGGGATGAGACGGAGACCAGGAATCCAAACTAGGTCAAGGGAAGGGGGTGCTTGCCTTTGGCACAGGATTTGGGGATCCACACAGAATACTGCTCTAGTTGGCCTTTGTATGGCCTTTGTATGTATATATATTATTAAACATATATATGTAATATTAAGTTAACCCTGAAGCAGAATAAACTATTACTGCTATTTAAATAGTTTACTTACATGACTGTCATTTTTCTTTGAGTTCTAGAGTACAGTCTGGTTTTACTCTTTTTTTTTCTCTTACTCTCTATATTTTGCAGATGAATGTTTTTACTTTTAATCAAAACGATGCCCTTGCAGAAAAATGGAATGGTCATCGAAACTATTCCTTTCTTAGCTTTAGGCAAGCCCAGAGAAAGGTAATTATAATTTCTCAGCCCAAGGATTTTAGGAATCAACTTATTAAGCATTCTCCAGAAGTTATCCTGTCGGTCTTTGAGAGCTTCTATTTTTAACCTTAACAGGAGAGTCAAGAAAAAGGTGAAAATGAAGAAACCATATCCTGGGGGTTTTCAAGATTGAAAAACACTATGGAAAATTCAGTTTATATTTTTCATAATCATTAATCTATGGTCTCTACGCAAATTTTACCTTTTTATTTTAAGGCACTTACTATGCTATACAACAGCATGTTAGGCACAAAGCACACGTGCAATAACTATGTAATAAACTGGAGTGAATCCATGTACACCATTAGAACCCAGTAACACATTCCAGCCTCTGAGACACAATTGGATAGCATGTTGTATTCAAGTTGATTACAACCTTGGACAAAACAGTAGTATTCTCTGGAGTAGGAGAGTGCATCGATTTTGGGTCTAATTCCTGGAAATTTTGTGGTCATTAATATGCGATAACCAGGATGCATGAATTGCCTTTTCTCATCTCACCTCCAACACTGTTTAGCCAGAAAGAAGTAGGTCTTGTAGATAAGTGAATTTAAACCGGCAGCGTCAAATCTTTGCACAGAGTCAGGGAATGTATCTTCTTGTGATAGTTTGGCTGTGGTTCTAATCACTCATTCACCAGTACTGTCATCTTTAAAAAGAAAAGCCTGGCTCAAATTTCATAAGCGGCTTGAATGCCATATGACAAGATCAGCCATAAGGAAGAAACTAAACTAACACTGCTGTTTGGTAGTTCAGGAAGCTTCCACCAAAAGAACCTGTCTTTAAAGAAAAAAGATTTAAGATTTTTCCTCCCATTGTAGGGACAGCATCAAAACTGAAGTTGCGGTCACAGGTAGCTGGTTTCACAGCGTAAATTTGTGACACAGGTTGGTGCTTTTATGGGCTTCTACAGAGAAACTGAATGTCATAGATGTCAGTAGAGAGGCAAAATCTGGTGGGATCAACAACTGGGGGGGCGGGGTGGGGCTGGGACATAATAGCTCTTGGATCTTTGGAATGGCCAAGACCCAAGGAATGACCAAGCATATGAATGGCAACAAGAAACACATTTATACCTTTGAAGTATTGAGTTCAGACTTCACCCTCAGCAAAATGCAAGTGTCCACGAATTCCAGCTCGAACTCCCAATAAATTGTGCACTCTGGAGATCACTCCCAGAGCTGGGCAGATCACCGCTGTGTGCGGCAGCCCTGCCCGCAGTGGGGCAGCTATGGTGGTCAGAAAGAATGCTCTCCTGGGCAAGATGGGTCTTCTCCATACTTGTTCAAAACTTTCCTCCCTGTCTGCTTCTATCATTGAGTTGGTGACTTGAACCGCCAAGACAGGTCTGACCCCACAGGGTACCCATGTGGATGTTGTAGGACAGAATATCAAAACTCAGTGGATACAAATTTGGAGTGAAGCACTTCCCTGGATTTAGAATACACTGTAGCATATTCTGTTTTTCATTTTTCTTCTGTTATTTCATTTAAGTTAAATTTAGTTATATAATTGCTAAATTTATAAAGGACCTCAAAGTTCATCTAGACTATGAATTTGGAACAAGGACAATCTTATTCTTTTTATGCATAAAGCACAGACGTACCTATAGTACCTAAGCAGGTGGTCGGTATTCTATCTAGTGGGGTTAAAATTTTATAGGAGGGGTGGGCAATTAGGAAAAACATATCTTAAAAAGGCTCCTTTGGGGAGAAATAATGAATGAAACATTGATAAACACTGATTTAGACCAGTATCTTCAGATCAATTAAATCAGAATCTATAAGGAGTGGGGCTCAAGCAACACAATGGTTCTTTTGTTTGTTTGTTTTATTTGAGACGGTCTCGCTCTGCCGCCCAGGCTGCAACGCAGTGGCCTGATCATAGCTACTGCAGCCTCGAACTCCTGGGCTGAGGCGATCCTCTTGCCTCAGCCTCCCGAGTAGCTAAGATACAGGCCCATCATGTCCAACTATTTTTTTATTATTATTATTTTTTGTAGAGATGGGGTCTTAGTATGTTGCCTAGGCTGGTCTCAGACTCCTGGGCTCAAGTGTTCCTCCTGTCTCAGCCTCCCAAAGTGCTGGGATTACAGGCATGGGCCAATGGTGTCCGGTCAACACAATGTTTTAAAAATGATTTTTCTATGCAACCAGCATTGAGAACCACTGACCTAGACTGCCACGGGCCAGTTGAGGACTGAAGAAATGTTCTATCAGGATTACAAAATAGCCAGTGGCAGAATCCCTCTTGACTCTGATTCCAAAGTTGTTTTCACTGTGCCATGATGTCTTCTTCAACTTTTATTCAGCACTGCTTTATCATGCTCTATTGCATATTAGCCTGTCGGCAATTTGGTCTGCAGTTTTAGACCAAATTTTATCCTGATAGCTTGAGAAGATAGCTTGAGAAATTAACTACAGCTTTTTAAAAAAGTTGACATGTAATGTATGCACATGGCCTTTTAAAAAAATTCAGACACAAAAAGAATATTATAGGCTGGACACGATGGTTTACACCTGTAGCCCCAGCTACCAGGGAAGCTGAGGCAGGAGGATCATTTGAGCCCAGGAGCTGGAGGCTGCAGTGAGCTATGATTGCACCATGGAGCTCTAGCCAGGGCCACAGTCAGACTCTGCCTCTGGGGAAAAAAAACAAGGGTATTATGAAAGCTAAGTCTCTGTTTCTCAGCCCAAATGCCTGTCTCCCGGTCACTAATCCTCTTTCCCGACGCAGACTTTGTACCAAGTGTCTTGAATATCCACCCAACATAATTCTGTATCTCATTCTATAGCTTTCATATATCGAAAGCACCTGAGAATTAAGCAGAAAAAGCAAATCAGGGCTCCCAGGTATTTAAATTTATTCCTAGCTCATTGCATCGTTTTTAGGATTTGTTAAAAGAAGTATACACCCTTCTCCAGAAGTGAAAATAACATCATTTTAAACAACACTGTGATTGTACTTTCATTTTATACTGAAGCTGCCTATACCGGAAACGGCCCCAGCTATAAAATAGGACCAAAACAGGCTGTCTCATTGTTCTGTTAGAAGGCAGCAGTCGTGGTAAGTTAGCCAGCATCCTGACACTTCGCAGAACAATCAGACTTATCAGAGAAGGAAAACTTTGTCTATCACAGATTTCCTTTTTTTTGTTTGTTTTTGTATTGTTTTGTTTTACTCTTTAAGCATAAATTGGTTAAAATCCCAGATAACTGATATATTTAGACTGAAAAAAGCATGGAGAGCTTTTAAATGGATATAAGCATCTACCTTTGATAGAAAAGGCAGTAGTTTGATTATCGCTTCTTTTGTTTTGTAAAGAGATTTTTTTTTTTTTGGACAGAGCATTTTCCTATCTCCCTCACCAAGATATTCCCAGTGTCACAAAAGTTACCTGAGGCTGTGACAAGCAGTCATCTATAGACTCTATAGTCATCTATAGACTTCTAGGTTGATGACTAATCTCCAAGGTTCTGCTCTGCTGCCCTACCCAATCCTCCTAAGTGTCACCCTAAGAAAAAAAACAAAATTTCATTTCTCTGGGAAGATAAATGTTTAAAACTGGTCTCTTGGAATTTATTCCTACCCAGAACATGCTGACACAGAAGTGATAATAGTTAAATTTAGAAACTTCTTTCTCAAATCAAAGAATACTCAAGCCAAGAGAAAAAACAGAGCTCATTCTAGCCTGTTATTTCATTTTACCGGGAAGGAAATAGACGTCTAAGGAGGTTGACTGCTTTGTCCAAGGTCACGTAGGAAAATGCATTCGTTTTTCTCTACAAACAGTTAAGTGTCTTCAGTGGGTCCAGCACCTCCCGAGAGCTGGGGTACAGCCCTGAGTGGGCTCTTGGCAGGGCTGTGGGGGGCAGAGCCAGGGCTAGAAGTCAAACTCCACCCTCTCGCGCTACCCCCACCCCAGTCCTCTCTCCCAGCAGGACCTCTGCTCTGGCCTCTGCAGAGGATTAGCATTCACAGTGATAAAAATAAGACGATTTTCTGGAAGATGGAGCCTCGTTTGTTCTCGGTTCCTTCTGGCAGGAATCGAAGGGCATTTGGGAGGAAGCCAGGGACATGGATGTATTCTTATTCGTGGAGACGATGCCACTTTCTGAGAGCCCGCAGGCCACGGGCCTTGCGTGATTTTACAGAGAGCCCTCCCATGATCACGTTCCCATGTGTGAATCAAGAGGAGGCGAGGGGCAAGTGCTCGATATGGACCCTATAGACCCAGAACCCACACCATGAGAGAGGTGACCCTCCACTCAGGGATCAACCAAGACTTCACCTCACCCGGAGCAGCGCCGGAGCCAACAGAGCAGCAAGCAGAACAGCCCTGGAATCTGACTTTCAACGAGTAACTCATTTGGTTCTGAAATATCTGTATTTATTTTAGCTTCATGACTTAACAGGGATAGTGTGAGGTAAAATGACCTGAGTCACGTAAAGCCTTTTAGAAAGAGAAATACCAGCTTTGACTGGGAGGAACCCAAACACACAGGCAGGCACAGGCTTACACACACACACACACACACACACACACACACACACAAATGTACACTCTCTCTATATAAATTATCCTTACCAAAATCTTCTCAACTAAAATAAAATTTGACAATAAGAACTTCACGGAGCACTCACTCTGGAATATCTCTATGAAGGAGTATTCATTTTGTTAAAAAATTCAACTAGAACAGAAGTAGTAAGTGCCTTCCATCAAGAGTTTTCTGCACGCGAGCTATTGTATGAATAATAGGCATTCTTCCAAATATTAAAGGAAGTGCTTTTTGTAATATTTCCCCAAACTTTAATCAATATGTATGGCAAATGAAGCTGTTCCTTCCCTGAAAGGGGCCCAGAATTACACACATAAATATTAATGCAACGGTGTAAGAGCCTCGCCTGTTAGTTCAATTCTGGCCCACAAAAGACTGAAGCTAAAAGCTCCAAGTATCTTTTAAGATCAGTTGTTATTGGAGAGAAGCAGAAAAAGTAAAAAATTGGGGGCTGTGTTGGTACGAAAATGTGATTTTATACCTGGGAGGCACCAGCTGGGTGGCACAGAGACTTTATTTTTGCTGTAGATTCTCGAGCCCAGAAGAAATGAAATAATAAGGACATGTTCCCCCTCGAGGGGATGCTTGTGGGGTCTCAGGACCAGAGGGATACAGGCCTGAATTGCTTTAAGGGGGATGTCTGTCTGTGTAAGAGCATTTTTTAACACTGCTTTGATTCTTAGAATTCTATGTGCTTTACCACTTTACTGCAAGTGTTTGGAATAAGGCTCATTTTTATAAGGAGTTTTCCAGGTAGAATTAGAAATCCTCCAAATGCGGTCCTGGCCCAGTAGCACTCATATCATGTGGGAGCTGGTTGGAAATGCAGAGTCTCAGGCCCCACCCCGGATCTGCTAAATCAGATTCTGCATGTACAAGATCCCGAGGAGAGTACTCTGCCCTCGGAGGGCTGGCTCCAAATGTAGAGCTCTGGGTTCCACCTCCATGAACTTTCCTGCAGTTGGAAATCCCTGGGCCTAGAAGTTTCAAGTTACTTTATTTATCTTTTTGTTTTTGTTTATTTATTTATTTTTTTGAGACAGAGTCTCACTCTGTCGTGCTGGCTAGAGTGCAATGGCATCAGCCTAGCTCACAGCAACCTCAAACACCTGGGCTCAAGCCATCCTCCTGCCTCAGCCTCCAGAGTAGCTGGGACCACAGGTGCACGCCACCACGCCTGACTAATTTTTCCAATTTTTGTAGAGACGGAGTCTTGCTATGTTGCTCAGGCTGGTCTAGAACTCTTGGCCTCAAGTGATCCTCCCACCTTGGCCTCCCAAAGTACAGACAGGAGTCACTGGGCCCGGCCTCTTCAGCCCTTTTCTGCGTATAAAGCAAACCTTTTCTGCTCAACTTATTTGAGTACCTTTTCTAAATCTTTAGATGAATGCTATCCAGTTCATGAATAGCAAATAAAAGCCAATTAGGTCTTTAAACTAAATTTGTTGAAACTTTGTTTTTTAACACATTATACCTTTTCGTATGTCTTGATTTTGTGTGTGTGTGCCTGTATTAATCTTTACTGTGATAAAGTAATCATGAGCCTTTTCTAACTATCACATTTCAATAGGAATTTCCAATTTACAAAGCGATATACATGATTTCACAGACATACCACAAATATTCTAAACATCCTTGAACCAAAAAGTGATACATTTAGATATCCCTATGTCACAAAAATAAAAGTCCATAAGGACATATTGAAAATTAGAGCCAAAAATAGAATCCAAGTTTTAAAAATATTTTTGTTATGACAAATTCCAAGCATTTATAAAAGAAGCAGAATTATAATGGACACTCATGTACCCATCACTCCCCACACCCTGCTCTATTATTTTATATATATATGTTTTCAGGTAAAATTTATATACATTAAAATACACAGTCTTATCAGGATCTTTTTTTAAATTTCCATCTTGTTTAGCAATAATTTGGCTCTACTACCTCCCAAATATAAATGCTATTGCTGGATTTCCTGCCGTTGCTACCCTGAGTTGAATCATCCTTCCCTTGATTTAGGTTTAGCTGGGAGAGGAGGAATGCCTTTGTTCTCAGTGGGAAAGCATATGGGATGTCAAGTCTGGTTGCTGCATTGTTACTGAGCCACAGTGAAATCCAGGCATGTTTCCTTCAAACTGTCCCCAGACCCAATTGTCAAGAGCCTCCCTCCAAAAGGGACGCTCAGAACCCCTGAGCCATGTTCCAGGCCCCAATCAGCGTCACAGCCTCCACCTGCAAGCTCAGTACCGAGTCTGCTGTTTGGGTTGTTGTAAATGCATTCAACACTCACCTATTTGGCCCCACTATGAGCCACACAGTTGCTTATACATGACCTCATCTCTTAAAGAGATCCGAACTTGTAAGACCCCCATTTCCCTTCACAAGCTAGAAAAGAAACTATAAACTTGCCTTCCATCTCGTGGCAGGAGATGAGTCAGCAGAACAGGAAATTCTCCTTGCACAAGCCTTTCTGATCCCGTGGGCTGGGCGTGTGTGGTATCGAGCGAGGGCTGGGAAGGGAGCCGGCTTCTCTCCTGGAACCACGCTGAAAGGTGAACAATGCGAGTTGGCCAGTGAGTTTAGAATTGTTGACACACACCTTGCCAATTAAAATTGTCCCGACATGTTTTGGGGAAAGCTCAGCTGCTTCCAAATAAGGAACAGGGCAAATAAGGAAACCGGTCGTTGCCAATGTTTAGGAGGCTTCAGAATGAGAGAGGTTAGAAGAGTCACTGCCCACGAAACTCAAGGTGCACCTGAGCGGCAAGGCCAGCTTTCGGGAATGTTTGAGGAAAGAAACGACTGAAGGTGGATTTCAGGGCAGGCCCTTAAATGCAACGAAGGCCCTGGTGATACAAATATGCACACGTGTTAATAGTAAATTACAGAAGGAAGAGGGCTCTGGAGTTTGGAAATGTCTGCGTGATGAAGCCACTTCTGGCCCAATCTCTCATGACCACGCAAAGCCCCCCGGAGGAGGTCCAAGTTCTAGTCCAGGTGCTACTCCTAAGTGTTTGAGATTTGGGATAAGTCATTTAACCTGGGTATGCCCTCGTTTTCTCGTGTGCAAAAAGAAAGCATTAAACAATGAGCGCTCCCATTTCTAAATCCTGTAGCTGTATTCCCAACTCAAATTGGTTTAGCATTAACTCTACTTTTCCCTTTCCTTCCAATACTTTGCCAAGGAGATGGCAAGGGAGAAAGAGCTGAGTGAGGGCAGCTGCTAGATCAGCCAGGACTCTCTGAGGGCAGCTGCTAGATCAGCCAGGACTCTCGACAGTAATCAACCTGTGGGAACCAGGCAGGAGAGTGTGCGTGTGCGTGTGTGCACACATTTCCATTAGGTGGGACAAGGCAGTGGTCTTTGCTGTGTAGAGGAGAGAACATTCAGCCAGCTCCAAATGTCTCAGCTTTGCAGAAAAATGCATGCAGCCAAGAGAGAGGAGTGAGATTTTGCACAGAAGAAGGAGGTGGGGGAGGAGTACCAGAGCTGAGATTCCAGCGCTGAATTAAAAAAAGGATGAGAACGCAGTTAGAAGGGTAGGCTGAGAATGAGCCAAGAAGTAAAAATATGCTGGGGCTTTTAAATAGGGTGTAGCCAGAGCTGGTTAAATCCTACTCTGCCACTCTGGCTGGCTTTTTGCATTCGCCTGGCCTTCCCCTCACCCCACCCGGACCCATTCTAAATTCTTTCAAGGCTCTGATCCCTCCCCCTCCACCCCCACCGTCCCTGCAGAGAAATTATATAGGAGCTGGGAGGAAGTGACACATTTTCCTGCCTGAATGGAGAGGCCTGTTTGTCAGCAGGCTTATCACACCCTGGCCATGGCAGGCGCCAGGTTCCTCATACAATGCTTCCCTCTGGCTGAACCCTGCGTGATGACTAGAACTCCTAGGCAAGCTCTACATTGGAGGTTGGGGCACCTGTGCATGCAGAGTTCAAGTTTGTCTCACGTGCAATTTCCAGCCAAACATCAAGTGAAGAGGGCAGTGCACAAAGAGCTCTGTTGCCCCTGCCCCTGGGGGCAGGTTGGATCCTTGGAAAATGGGGTGGGAGAATCCCAAGGTTGGTAGTACTGGAGACCTGAATGTCCATGCCAGCTCGCTCACTTCCTAGCTGTGTGACCTTGGGCAAGTTACTCTGCCTCTCTGAACCTCTCCGTCTTCATCTGTGAAAGAAGGAGGGATTGGTAATAACAACTACCTTGCAGGTTCTAACAAGGATTTAATAAAGTAGGAGATGTGACGTGCCCGAAGTATTATGGATACGTAAGGAAGTCTGTTCCTTTTTCCCTGATGTCTCGGACATCCCCGCCTCCTAGTTCAATCCACACTGCGACTTGCCTACCTAACAACTTTATAGCACTTTTCATCAGGACCTTCGGCACCTAACTTTATGTAGTGGTATTGCAGGTTCCCGCAGTGATACGGAAAACTTAAATCAGCATTCCAGTCTAACACTTCATTGGTAGCTCCCAAAATGACTCAATGCGATGTGAACAGAATAATGAAACTACATAAAAATGAAGAATGAAGCTAAAAGCATCAGGGGCAAAAGTGGGCTCTAGTCCTCCGCAGTCTTCCTACTGGTTTTGTGCTATGTAGTGCGTATCTCTACGGGATTTGTCTTACTGGGTTGTAATGATGTTTCCATGCTGAGACTGTCCAGTCCAAAACTCGGTTTATTTCATAAATAGAAAATGTGTATCTTTCTTCCTTTTCTCTTAGAATATTAGAGTATCAGCCCCCAACCTGTACCCTCGCCACTGTCCCTCCTGCCCTGGGAGGGAGCATGGCCCTACCAAGCCCTTGGTTTCCAACTTGTGGCCTTGAGAAATGTAAAAGAATGCTCCTTGGAGTCCGGGACAATGCCTCCTTTATCTTGGTATCTCCAGAACTTAAGCTTGACAAAATACCTGGAAAATATACAGATGTTGGCCTACTCTGCTCACTGACATCGTCCCTGCAGATGGAATATTGCCGGCATGTAGTAGGCACTCAATAGACATGCGCTGGATAAACGCTTTGTGGGACCTTCCTGGGCCTCAGGGTCCTCATCTGTGTAAGGCTGCTCCAGGGTAAGGGCACTGATATCTCAAACCCTGGTTCTTCCATGGGCCACGGCAGAACTGGGCGGGGATTTGAAAAGATACAGGTTCCCGGACTCCATTCCTGAATAATTCAGTAGGTCTGGAGTACAGCCTATAAATGTGTACTTAAAAAAAAAGAAAGACAGAAAAGCTTTTCAGATGATTTTGGTACAGGACAAAACTTCAGCCTCACACCACCAGATGTTTCTAACAGTTTTAAGAAGCATGATTCTGTATCATCTTAACTGTTTTCGAAAGACTTCAGACCATCAGGGTGGTTTACTAGGCTGATATAATGTGAGTACACAGAGCTTAATTTAAACAAATCGTGCCTCAGGAGGATTAGTAAACATGTATCTTCTAATGCAATGTATTTTTTATCCTATATTTAGTGATGTTAGAGAGTCCCTAATTTTTTTGAAGAAATGCATATCGTATACCTCTTTGTGTTCAAAATAAGAGATCCATTACATGTATTTTTTTCTGAATTTCCAAACCAGGCAACTTTTTAGGAATCAAATAGCATAGGTTCAAATTTAAATACAAATAAGTTGTTCCAGGTAAACAATACGATGCATCCATTATTCAGGTAAGTGGCAGCTGGCTGCCTTCAAGGTAGGACTTGAATAAAGTTGCACCTGGACCTCACATGCATGTGTCACAAAATTCTAGAGAGACCCCAGGGAAGGTGTTTTTTTTAATTTAAGGGCACTCTCTACTTTGGTGATAGCAGGACCAATTTAAATTTCACCAATTTGGTAAGAAACCTGAGTTAACTGGCTGGGGTTGTTCAACTTCATTCCAGTGATGGCTTAACACATCTACATTGATGTCCCAGGTGGCCACTGGCAGGCCTGCCTCTTCACACTTAGATGGCAAAAGGTCACTTCTATGCCCCTATAAATATTTTTTCTCTCTGTCTCCTGGGTACATGTTTTGGACTTTATCTGTTATATAGCTGTGCAGGTGGAGGATGAGGACATCAGGGGTGGAGGAGAGAATCGGGTCGATTTTGAATTGGATCAAATTCCCTCCCAATCAATAATCAGGGAGTCTGCTAAGACATCAAGTAACTAGAAGAAGTGTCCAATGGAGAACTTCCGCATCTCTTAGCAGGGGAGCCAAAGGACAGTCCGGAACGTGCGCACAGAGAACTGCAAACCCTGTGCACAGATATGTCACCAAACGCACTGATGACAGCTGAACACAATACCAGCCAAGTAGGGCTGGGACAAGGAAGTTGGTGTGACCATCAGCTGAATTATACCAGCATGTTCATAGCTATTCTTTGTGTTTCTTTTCTATTTTGATGAGCAATTTTGCAGTTTTTACTTTGTCACTAAACAACAAATCTGTGACATTTCACAACAGATAGATTTAGGAAACTTTTGACAGTTCTAGCACGTTCCTGACACTTACAGAAACATGCTTCAGTCGTGTGGGACACGGGGGTGTTACACATCTGCCTTTCCATGTCCCCGTGCTTTATGTCACTAAGTGGCTTCTGGTGCCAACACAACCAGAAAAGATCAGTAATAGGACTGCAAGGTCCCCAAGGATGTTCTGTTTGGTGGCAGAGGAGGCATATCCTTCAACACTGCTGCCCACAGGGGTCCTGGAGAAGGGCCTCTTAGTCGCTGGCAAAACAAGTGTCTGCCATTAAGTTACAGAGAAAAGTTCAGGATTTAACAGAGAGCTAAATTGCAAAGTGTTGGCGGAGGGAAACAATGAGACATGCACGAATACCACAGTGCTTTCCATCCCTTTTTAGGAGCTGGAGTGAAACGATGGCGATAACAGACATTTTGAACGTGGCCACAGAGTCCGTTTCTCTGGCAGGACGAGAAGTTCGCCCTGAAGGACATCCAAGTCCCTCATTCTTTGAGATCCAAAGCTGCGAAGCACATTTCCGAGCATGACCTAGAGGAGATGGCGCCTGCGGTGACACGTGGGACGTGTATTTAGCATGGAATCCTCTATGCAGCGCCCGCTGATGGGGTGTGAAAAAAATGCTGCATATTTCATGGCGGCGCTTTCAGATTTTCTCCAGAGGGATCTGGTCCAATCACAAGAAAACTGCAGATGGGTCTTTCAGGTAAAACCAAAGCAGCTTGCTTGTCATCTTCCAGGTTGGGAGTAACAGAATCGCCTTTCTTCAGAAACGTGTCTCCCATGAGCACTTAGCAGAGAACTCATGTTCTTGGCAGCAACGTTTTAAATTAAAAAAAAAAAAAAAATTTTTTTTTTTCCAGATCCAGGGTCTCACTACGTCGACCACGTTGGATTTGAACACCTGGGCTCAAGCAATCTTCCTGCCTGAGCCTCTCACGTAGCTGGAATTACATGCACGTGCCACTGTGCCCAGCTCTCAGCAGCAACTTTTAAGTGACTTAAAGCCCCTTGTAAATAAATAGAACACATTTCATTGCATCTTACTCCAGGTCCCTCAATTGCGGTGTTGCCATCCTAGTACATCCGATCCTATCATTGTCGTCTTAAATTTCCAGCCTGCTAATAACAGTAATGAAGATGCAAAGCAGCACCAGCTCCGTGGCTGTGAAAATTTTTCAAAACATTCACTACCTTTTAGCCAGGCTGTCTCTGCATCTCTGTGATGTCACCTTGTCTGGGTTTGAATCTCAACTCTGATGCTAGTTAGCTGAGGGACCTCGTGCAGTTACTCACACTCTAACTTTCTTACCTGTAAAATGAGGACGATCGTACCTGCCTCCTACAGGGGTTGTGAGGCACAAGTGAGTTCGGATATGTAAAGGGTTTAGATTAGTGTCTGGCACTTAGTAAGTGCAAGGGAGGTATTTGCTGCTTCTGCTGCTGCTATTTCCTTCCGAAAGGACCCAGTTCATTCAGTGAGCACCAAGAGCAAAAGCTGGCCGTGCTGGTGCTTCCCATGGCACACCTGTGGGACAGAATGGACATATCGATCCTGTTTAATCAGTGCATAGGGTCTAGTAAAAATGCAACACTTTATTGAAAGCAGTACTTTTAACCAGGAGGACTAATTCATGGGGACTAATCTTAAAAGACCAGTGTTCTACCAATATAAGGATATTTGCTATCCTAAATTATTTTTTCTTTCCAATAAATCAGTGGTTCCTAATATTTTGGGCCACGTACCCCTTTAAAAATCTGCTGAGGTCAGGCTCGTGCCTGTAATCCCAACACTGTGGGAAGCAGGAGGATTACTTGAGGACAGGAGTTGGAGACCATTCTGGGCAACATAGTGAGACCCCATCTCTATTAAAAAATATATATATGTGAATAAAAATATGATGAAAACTATATGTACCCTCTGCTTGGAACAGTGCACATTTACATATGCATAGAATATTTTGCATGCAATAGCCTGAGGTCCACTAACCTCAAGTCAAGATTCCCCTGCTATAGACATGGGAGAATTAAAAAAAGAAAGCTCTGAAATGGAGCTTCTTTCCAAAATTCTTTGAGGCTCATCTCCATGGTGACTGTTTCAGATGCCAAGTTCCAGGGCCACACCTTCATATGATGAACCTTGGGATCCAATTATTTTTTTCCATTATTTTTAACTTGCAGTGGTTCTCAGTCTTGGCTATATGTTAGAATCACATATGGTTGATTTAAAAAAATACACCAAGGCTCAAGCCATACCCCAGATGAATTAAATCTGAATTTCTGGAGGGTGGGACCAAAGCAGCAGTAGTGTTTAACACTCCCCCGATGATTTGGATGTTCAACTAAGGTTGAGAAATACAGCTGTACTTTCTCTCCATAATTAAGATAATAATTCAGACCATCCAGGCATTCCAGCCTCTTACAAATTCATGAATTTTCTTTTCCCAGTCTTTTCTGTGTGGGGTATACCGTGTTTCTCTTTGAGCTAATAATTGGCTTTCACCTCCTGTTGTTTAGTATGCCACTAAGAAGTATATTGTTCAACTGCCACTTAAGAAAGACTTCATTTAACTCAGAGGTTATGATGGGCAGAGAAAGAAGCAAAAGAAAGAACAAAAGCTGCTCTGAGCGATCAAACCCCATCCGATCTCGTGAGGATGCTTTACCGAAAGAGCAGAAGATAAAGAGGAGGTGGTGGGGAAAAAACCGAAAGCTGATTTTGAGGAGGTAGATGACTCAATGAAATCCGCATCAGTGGAGAAGTCCAGAGACACGAGGCGGAAACATCTAAGCAGTGACGTTCCTTTTGTCGTAGGAGGTGAAGACCAAAAAAAAGGTAAGCCAAAAAAAAATTTTTTTTCCGGTGGAGTCATAATTTTAGAGCCAGAAGAGACCCCTGAGATACACTAGTCCTATTTCTCTCACTTCACAGATGAGAAAGCAACCCAGGTGGGTGACGTCCCTGCCTGAGGGCTTGGTGGGTGAGGGCAGGGCAGGCCCAGCCTGGGCCTCCTGAATTCAGGGCGTTCTCTCACTGTCCATGACGTGAGGCCAACCGAGGCTCCTATGGCTGAGAGATACCAGGTGAGCAGAGAAAGCTAATAGAACTTATTAAGAAGGTGACCATAAATATTATCATCTAAACCTAGACACTTTTGAGAGTGAAGGGGACGTCTTAGTCCATTTGGAGTACTGTAACAAAAGACTATAAACTGGGCAACTTATAAAGAATGGAAATTTATTACTCACAGTTCTGGAGGCTGGGAAGTCCAAGATCAAGGCAGTGGTCTATCTGGTGTCTACTGAGGGCCTGCTTCCTAGTCCATAGATGGTAACTTCTATGTCCTTGCATGGTAGAAGGGGCTAGCTAGCTCTCTGGGGTCCCTCTTATAAGGCCACTGATCCCATTCATGAAAGCTCTACCATCATGACCTAATCACCTTTCAAAGCCCCCACCTCCTAATACCATCACCTTGAGGGTTAGGATTCCAAAATATGAATTTTGGGGGAACACAAACATTCATACCATAGCAGCGGACAACAGGCAAGCCTGGACTTATTTCTTTCTGAAATTCATTTGCTGTCTTTCTTTTTTAAATGTAATCTATCACCTCCTTGATACTTCTACTATCAATGATGCTTGTATGCAGGGAGTGGCTCCTAGTAGCTTTCACTGACCTTCAGTTTACCTGCCAGCTCTTCCAGCTGAGAACTCCAACGTGTCAATCAAAAGAAAAGTTTTCTGGTTCTAACTCCGGTTCCTTCTTTTTCTAGATCCTTCCATCTAGATCCTGGCATTCCTGTAGGGTAAACACCATGGACTCTTGGGAGAAGAGTTTTACAAACACACTTGCAACACACCTGCAGTGGTAGTAAGATATCAAATGTGTGTGCTCTAAACTCTCCACTTCCTTCCTCTTGGAGTGTGTATGAGTGTGTGTGGGTGAAACCTCCACTTCACAGGAGGCCTCTCCAAGTTGATGACCATCCCTCTTTCCCAGACAAGCACTGTTGCTTCCCAGATGAGGGCAATATTTCTCCTTCCCTCAATAGATCTCCTTGAAGGCAATGCTTTGATTTCTGTGACTTTTTTTGGCTTGTTAAAAGACAGGTCTGTCTTCTTTCCATACTAGGCCCAGTTCAGTTAGAGTGGATTTAAATATTCACTAAACATTGGTCATCGACAACAATGGCACCTCTAGGCAGTTTTCTGGAGGTGCTGTTATTATGTTTCTGTGTTAAGAATTTACTCTTCTAAGAACAGAGTGCCATTTTCTTAAATGAGAGGAATGCTGTTTCCAAATGGGCTAGTTATATCTCTCTTCTGCACTACCTGCTTTATTTCCCAAGGAGTCCAAGGTGGTTACCAGACTCCAAGATATTGGTAATCCTTTTGATGATCTTCTCTGCACTGATATGAAGTGAATTCCTGCTATAAACTCTTGATCTTCAAGCTTAAACAACATAGCGAGATCCCATCTCTGCAAAAAAAAAAATTTTAAATAAATTAGCCCGCTAGTCTTCACAGTGGTGCACACCTGTAATCCTAGCACATTGGGATGCTGAGGCAGGAGGATCACTTGAGTCCAGGAGTTTGAGACCAGCCTGGGCAACATAGTGAGACCCCCATCTCTACAAAAAATAGAAAAATTAGCTGGGTGTGTTGGTGCACACTTGTAGTTCCAGCTACTCGGGAGACTGAAGCAAGAGGATCACCTGAGCTCAGGAGTTCAAGGCTGCAGTGAGCCCTGATCTTGCCACTGCACTCTAGCCTGGGTGACAGAGTGACATCTTGTCTCAAAAACTAAAATAAAATAAAATAAAGTTCTTGAGATTGCCTTTTGGGACTCCATTTCTAATCAAGATTAGGATCAATGAAGAACAAGATTCAGTCAAGGTTACACAATCCCTACAAAACTATATATAACACATATATATATTTCAGTTATCAATACTCCACTGTCTGTTCAGCTGCTGCCGCCTCACCTTCAGCTGTCCTAGCGCGGCAGCTGGCTAGTTCAATCATCTGGGTTCTCAGTAGCTTACCACCCACCACTTCTTGGTTAGTTTGCTGTTTTTGTGGGTTCTTGTTGTATGGAAGTAGCTTATGACCATTTATTTCTGCACATGTCAGGGCTTGAGCACTGCCTCCCAACTTTGCTGGAGCTATTACTGCCTTGTCCTGTCGTCTTGATTTTATTAGCCTCTCACCCCAGACACAAAACAGTTTTTTCCCCTGCACAACTTGCTTTAGGCCATGAAACCTGCTGTGGTTCAGGAGGTTAAATTGTGCTGGAGGGAAATGTTAGGTTTGGTAAGGACTGTGGCAGAGAACACAGGTGGGACACTCGATAGCATCCTCATGTGACCTTCAAAAGAAATCATCCATTTTTCCTTCTGCAACTTGGTGGGGATGGCGAACTTTGCCATGCTGGAGGAGGTTACATTGTGGAGGTGGGTGCTTCAAATAGCATTTGCAGAGTGGTGCCTCATCTAATTTCCCTTGCTGAAAGCAACTTGAAGTTCGACTTTTATCATAGCTTTATTGCCTTCCAAATTAAGAAGCTATTACATTTAAATTTTTATTGCAAAGCTACCAACATACCATGTCAGAGGTTTTAGCAGGTCTGTTAAGCGTAAGCCGGACTTGATTCATTAAGCTTTCAATTTTCTCTAAAGCTCTGTTCAAGTGTTTGTGAAAGCATTCATAACCTTTTATTTTGGGGGTGCGGGGGTTCTGTCCTAAAGATAAGGAGTATAGTCAAACCGGTACATATCAGGACATATTTGGGGGCCTCACAGGTGAGTTTCAGGCTTTGTGAAGCGTGTGCCAATATCAAAGGCTACTTTCCAGATAGTTAAGTTGCCACTGAACTGTTTGTTGCTCTGAGAGGGCTAGCAGTAACATGTGCTGGACTTGGATAAGATAGAACAGGATGTAGTAATCACTGTTAAAGAACTCCGAGGTTCTTGAGTTTATCAGAACTAAGAGCTGTGCAAAACTGATGAATGCAAGGTCTGGCAGAGGCATATCACGGGATCTAGTATTTTGGATTGAATGCCCCCTGGCTGAGAATGTGTGTGACCAAGGTATTTGGACTCACGGAAGCATGTTCCATCAGTGCTGTCACTGAGTCCAATGGAACAATGAGGGACAATGCAGAATCTCCAGGCATGGGGTCTCGGAAGAGCTATTAGCATTGAAGAATTTCTCATGACTTGCCACAGAATGCCTTGAGCTAGATATGAGTGAATAATGGCAAGTTACAATAAACCTAGGGTAATGGACGTCCAAAATGAGGTTGAAGCATAGAAACAATAGTTTAAGTCCTAAAGTGCACTGCCAAACACTGGGGAAGAGTTGTGGACCAACCTACGGGGGAAAATATGGGAGCAAATACTAGCTGGTAGCATAGATAGAAATGAGTAAGAAACAGCCCCTAGCACGTCCAAATCGGTCTTTAATGCACTCAAAAACAACTTTTATTTGTAAGCACAGATTTAGTTTGATGTCAGTTGGTCAGTCTTCATTCATGTCTACACATATTCTAACATCACTGTTTTACCATCCTAATAGGAAAAAGGTTCATAATGATGTATAAGCATATTTTAGTAAACATCCTAAAGTTGAAATTTTAAGATAAAAAGGTCAGACTCATCAGAGAAAGGAGGGTCATTATAACTGGAACATGTCAACAAGAGAAAATGGTTTAGGGTAAAAATATACTGATTAGGGAGGAAAGCTGAGTATAACTGAAGGGCAGAGACTTGCTAACATGGAAGTCAATGAATCCACAGGCAGGGGTGTGCTGGTAAATGGTTAGCCACCAGCTTTCTGGGGGTTGGGAAGACACCGCAATTTCTAGCATTTGCTGATTTCCGAAGTGTAAATATTCCCACCGTGACCAATTTCCATCACACAGGTATAATAGCCTCAGAATGGACTTTTAAAATTAAGTTATTTTTTCCCTTTAATATATGTTAACTATAGACTGGAGAAACTCAGATGTTGAAGGAGAAAAAATTATCCACTGTGTCACTGCTCAGAGACACTGCTGTGAACACCTTGGTGTATTTCCTTCCTGTCTTTTTCAGCTCTGTGTATTTTGTGTTGGTTTATTGTACACATTTGTAATCACATTGTATCTGCATTTTGTATCCAGCTTCCGAGGCACAAGCAATTTCCTGTTTTTTACAAACATTTGACTTCATAATAATCTGCTTGGTAGATTCATTATGGTTTTCCTTAAACACCTTCTAGTGTAGGATATTTTGATTATTTTATAGTGAATTCTATACCTTGAACAATGTGGTGTGAATTATTGCTATAGTGCAGTCCCTGCAGAGATTCTGGAAGCCGTCTTCCAGGTCAAATTTGTAGCTACTAAAAAAGTATGTAAAAAGTTTACAGCTGCTTATAATTTTTCCTGTAAGATTTTTGGAACTGTTTCAGGTCAGAAAGCATAGCTGTGGTGGGTTTGTCAACATTCTAAACCACAACAAGTTTTAATCAAGGATCTTTTGTCTTACCTTTGAGTTCATGGTCTTTCCTGGATACTCCTGGGTCTACCACCTAGAGGAGAGAAAGCATCTAAACGGTGCCACTTCTCATTTAATGTGGAGGAGGGTTTGTGTTCATTTCAACTCCAAACATGTTTCAAGGAAAAGAATAACTTTCAAGCGTTTCTCCTCTGGTTGTGTAGTATACTTTTTAAAAAGCCGTCTAGCAGTAACCCATGGGTGAGTCTGGTTAGTTCCACCCTGCTGGTAAGATTGTGGGTGCCTTTACGGCCTCTGAGCTCGGACCCAAAACAGAACCCTTCTGAGATAAATAGACTCTCCAGGACCTCACCAGGAAAATCCAGGGGAGTTTTCCTCTTGATGTGCCTAAGCTGAGCTCAGTTTTGCAGGAAACTATTATTACACTTTGTACATCTTACCTGAGGTCAGGTGTTGAAGTTCTGCCTAGAGGTTCACATGAAAAAGAAACTTGCATGACAGCATGTGGATGAGGGAATGGTGTCCTGAAGGATCCTCTTGAATAATACAGATTCAGAAGACAAAGGATCAGTTAGAAGTAGCTGGAACAAATCTGTCTATAAGCAACTCGTATATTTAATTGATTGTTGCCTAACAAACATATTAATAGATCAGAATGACCAAGATCATTTGTAAAATGTCTCTTTCTTCCAGAGTTAGGAAGAGTGAGTGAAAACATTTATGATATGGCAAGCTTTAAGAAGCCAACCTTTCAGTGGTTTTCTTCCCAAGCCAGAGAGACTTATTCATTCATCTATTAATCCAACAATTTATGTGGCTGGTGATATGGAGATGTATGGCATCCTTCCTACCCTCAGAGAATTCAATGTAGTAACAGATGTATATTTAGATAATTTTCATGTGGTCTAGAAAGAGAGAAGTGCATTTGATTTTATGAGAGTATTTTGTAAGGGCACCCAGCTCAGCTTAAGGTGGGTAGGAAATGGAGAAACGATGTCAGAGAAGCTGTCCTGGAGGAAGTTATATCTGAGTTGGTTTTTAAAGAACCAGAAAGAGTTTTACCGGCTGAGGAAGGAAGAAGGATGGGCGTGTGGAAGTGTTGGTTCAGAGGTGGCAGGGTTAATGGATGGTGGTGTTCCAGAGAAAGGGACAGCATCTGTTATAGTATGGAGGGGACACGGAATCAAGACTCGTGTTCTGGAGGCACTATATTTGGAATACTAATTGGACACCCGTAGAAACATCAAGGAGGCAGGTAGAGGTGTGTGCCTGCTGTTCCAAGTTGAGGGCAGAGTTGGAGATCTACCTTTGGCAGTCCTTGGTTTATACATGGTATAACATGGTATTTACATGTATATGACTAAATGAGGTTGCCTGAGAGAATGTGTAGTTAGAGAAGGGATCCCAGAACAGGCCAGGGAGACAGACCACCCTAACATTTAGAGGCTGGTTTGGGAAAAGGAGTCAGCAAAAGAAACTAAAAGGGGTGGTTAGAATATTTGGGGTGGGGAGGACCAATAAAGCGTCAAGGAAACAAAAAGAATATCAGGAAGGAAGGCATGATCAACAGTTTCAAATGCTGTTGGGAAGTAGAGAAAGATAAAAACAGAGAGGTAACTATTGGACTTGGTAACGTGGAGATCATTAATGATCTTGACAGAGGTCATTTTAGCGAAGTGGTGGGGACAGAGGATAGAGGGTGGAAGGGGAGACAGACAAGAGCAACCTCTGACTTTGGGCCAGCGGGCACTCTGCATATATGGACCTCTCTTCCTAAGGGCCATTCGGAAGAAAGGGAGGCAGTGTGTGGTCCCCTTAAGGGTCTGCTCAGGGCCAAAAAGTGCCAGGTCACTTCTACCAGGGTTACCTGGTACACTGACCCTGGCTTATTAGACCCATCTCAGCACATTCTCCAGGCAGGTAGTACCTGTGAGGCTCTACGCAATGTTCTTAAAACAGCACCCAGCACACGGTCAGTGCTACGTGAATTTTTGTTATAATTATCACAGTTCCTAGACCAGCTTTATTGGCTTCTATGAACAAATCGTTTACATAGACCAAGTTATTTTCAGGATGTGTGAAGATATTAATACAAATCTTACACAAGGCAAAAACTGGAGCACAAAAAAGAAAAATGATTTGCCTACAGGGGTACCAGTCCCCTGGTTTAAGGCTCTATATAGTCATTCTCTCTGTCTCTCTCGTTCTGGGTAAGATGGAGAGAGATTCTCACCAGAGAAGCGGAGACTGAACTATCAGACAAGGGCAAAGCAAGTGAAAAGGAAAACGAATGGTAAAGGCGTATCCAGAGAAACACCTTTATGAAGTCCACCAAAATCGAAGAAAATACAACAAACGGTGCATTGAAACTTTGTACAAACAGCTGAAAGACGACAGATACAGGGCGGATTTTTAGTTTCGGTTGATTGATTGGTAGAGTCAGAACTATTGGTGTAGAGATGGAGGAATACTAATGTAATGGTGCAGCTGTTCCTCACGGAGGAATTTCAAACATTGTGTTATCATTGAACTGTTCTGGAAGTCGAAAATAAGGTGGAAAGTGGAGATGAGAGGGGCAGGATGTGTAAATATCTTAAACTTCCCCTTCTCGGTCTCCAAGTGCCTTTAACATTCCATTCAGCCTAAGGTCAAATTCTGGATGATTCTGCAGGTATTTCTCACGTGTAAATGTGGATATCTATCTCACAGGTGTATTGAGGAGAGTGAGTGAGGTATGTCAGGGGTGCACACGGTAGCTGCATCATTACAACGTCTTTCAGCCAGGTACACGTCCCCTCTGGGCTGGTGACCAGCCCTTCCTGTTCATTGTCTCCCTTCTGCCTCCGTATTGAAGACGCTTTCCATACACACCTAATAATAAGGCAGCTAACATTCATCACGTACTCAAATTAACTCATTTCACCTCAGAAACAATCTCCTATAAGGTGGGACCTCATTCGGTGCGGAGTCCCCTGGCTTCGGAGGCAGACCCGGGCCCCTCTGGCCACGTCCGGCTCACCACACGTCGGTTCTGTCAGCCACTCTCGGCGCCGCGGTCGCCAGGGACTGTCGCCTCGGCTCCTGGGGCCCGCGCGAAGGTGACTTGATTCACCCACATGGAACCGGCCCAACTGTGTCCTTCTGAGACCCGGGAACCTTCACCTTGGCGGAGCAGCGAGTCTGCACCACTTTCCCATTATTTCAGTGGCCTCAGGGCTACTCGGACCCACGGTGTACCTTTCCTAAGCAGCAATGTGGGCGTTCGTTAGAGAGACGCGGTGCTCCGCGAACTCCTGCAGGCGAGCGCGGTAACCGGACAGCCGAGTCCGCCCTGGAGCCCCGGCTTGGGACACCGCAAGGCGCAGATGGGCCGCAGGCAGGGCGGGCAGGGCGCGCACTGCCAAGGAAACCCGGCGCAGCTCAGGCCCCGGCTGGCCCGGCCGCGGGGGGCGGGGCCGGAGCGCGGCAGGAAGGGGGCGTGGCCTGCAGCCTGCCCGGCCGCTCCCCGCCCCTCCCCCTCCGCTCTCCGCCCCGGCGGCTCCGCCCTGCGAGTGACGTCACTGGCTAGGCCAGCCGGCGCCATTTTGAAAGTGGAGTCGCCTGCCCCTGCTGCCGCCGGCGCCGTCGCTGTCGTAGCCGCCGCCGCTGCCGCCGCCGCCGGAGAAGGAGCAGGAGCGGGGAAGCCCCCGAGTGAAATCCACCATCCTGCTGGCCGGTCTGCCCGCCCCTCCTTCCTGCTCCCCCGGCCCCCGCCCCCTCCCCCCACAGGTGCCATCCGCCGCCATCCACCCTCCCTACCCCCCCATCCCCAGGTGAGGGGGGTGAGTTCAGGAAGCGGAGACCCAGAGGAACCCAGCAGGGTCACCATTTGCAGCGCAACATGGCAGGTAAAGGAGAAATCCCCCTCGCCCCCCGGCAAGGCACCGCTTCCTTCCTCCTCCCTCCATCACCCCCTAGCGACCGCCGGTGCCTCTCGTGGAGCCACGGGGCGCCCCTCGGATTTCTGGGCATTGGTCAAGTGGGGTGGGGTGGGGGCGGGGAGGGCTCCGGGCCGGCGAGTGGTCGCTGTGAGATGGGAATGGCTTTAAAATTGAGGGCTGGAACCTCGGCATGGGTGGGGGCGGGGAGTGTGCCGGCGCGCCGTGGGGTAAGGCGTGGGTGGGGCGGGCTGGGGGCGAGTGCAGATTTGTCCCCGCTGCCGAGGATCCCGGTGTGACCTCCCCACCCTGCCCTTCGGCTCTTTTTTCGGATCTTCCTTCATCTAATTCCTGTTTTTCCTCCTGCTGCAAGCCTTCTTGGGTGTATGTACAAATATATTTTGCAATAAGAAGGAAGAGCATTTTGTAAGTTAAAATACAATGGGGGCATGTATGAATTTTTACCCCCCCCCGTGGGTACATATGTTTTTTGACACTATTGAGTATTTTGTTTCTAATCATTTCCCTTCCTTTTCTTATTCTTTACCACCAAAGAGTGCAAGGCCTTTGATGTACAGCAAGTTGCATGAAAAACATAATTTAAACTTTCCGTTTTGCATGTTAGGTTTTGTGCAGATGTCCTTTTCCCAAAAGGGTTTCATAGAGTTAGTTAAAATAGTTGTGGAGTTCAGTGATATAAATAGCCAAGGGGAGAGAGATTTAGGTAGAAGCTTGCAAGGGGGGGCAGAGGAGTGTAGAAGGAAAACCTAGTTGAAATACATTTAGCAGGGAATGAGTGTGAAGGAAGAGAGAGAGGCAGTATAATTGCTTTGAGAATTCTTTTTATACATTTTGGTGTTGCTGAATATCTTCTTTCATTTAGTAGAATCAGCGTTAGATTTAGATTCAGTTTATTCCTCCATAGATCCAGGACATTTTCCCCATTTACTCTTCAGTACTTGGGAGTGAAATAGGAACATTTCCGAGATTAAATCAATTTTCTGTGCTTTTTCCCAATATTTAGATAGATAATCCTTTTAAAAAGTTAACATGTTCGGTTGACTTACGGTTTGCTCTTTAGCCTTGTTGAATTAATGAAATGAGATTAAAATTGTTTTGCACAAGTTGATGGCAAATTAGCAAAATGAGTTCTTTGGCAGGTCCTTTGAATTCTGAGGGATGAGGTGAAGGGAGGCAGAACAAGCTTCCTTTGACAATCTCTTCGGCGGCATTCATTTCAGTTTCTTTTCCTCTCTGTCTGGAGCCAGTGATTTGCTGGTAATGAATGCAGAGAAATGGGTGTTGTGTTTGCTGTGTGCGCACTTTGGTGATAGAGTTCATATGAATCATTACTCCTCACCCCAGCAGTAATGTTCCCGAAGTTTTCTCTTCGTTCTATGTTTCATGGTAGTTTAACCTTATTAACTCTTCCGCAGGCTTTTTGTACACTTAAGGAAAACTCTGTAACTGTGGGTATTTACTTTTTTCTGATAGGTCTTGCTTAAATGTAAGGCTCTTACTGTGTATTTGAGGGGAAGGGAAAAATGGAAGGGAAGTTTTGAACCAGATATACAATGAAAACCATGGAACATACATCTTTAAATATTTCATACCCGGAATCTTTTTTTTCCTTCTTTTTAATGCAGTACCAACTATTGGAGACTTACGTTTTTCCAAATTGGTGCTCTCGGTGATGGTTGTATGTGTGGATTGTACTAGGCTGTTAGTATCATGCCAGCCATGGATACCATCTCTGTGTTTACGAGAGTAAACATGAACAGAACTCAGTTTTAATTGGTATGTTTTCTTTTTCCAGGAGCTGGAGGAGGGAATGATATTCAGTGGTGTTTTTCTCAGGTGAAAGGAGCTGTAGATGATGATGTAGCAGAAGGTAAGAAAGTATTTAATAATGCAAAATTTGAATATATTTCAAAATGTATTTGAAAATCTTGACTACTGAGGGATTTCCTTGAACTTGAGTCTTTTTTAGTTCAAGAATATTTTGTGTTTATTGTTCAAAAAACGGAAGAACAGTTTTAAAAGGTACCCTTCCTGAAAAATAGTCTTAAATCCCTTTTTTATGCCTTGTTTGATTATTTTTTCTCCTGAAAGGAGAAAATGATTTAAATGAAAGGAGCAGTAGATGATGATACATATAAAACCATCACAAGAAATCTCTGAGGTCCTTGTGATAAATGTCTCCTTGTTACATAAATCCCACATACAAATAAATTGTGCATTTTTCATGTTTGTACAATGTTTTTAGATAATAAAATTGAAGTAGTGGCCCTCTATATTTAGCTCAGAAACCTTCATGATGGCATCTTTTCATTTTATGGGAAGATATTTAGCTTCTTTTGAACTTGCCTACTTTGGGAGAGTGGTGTTGATTGTCGTATTCTGTGAAGAAATGCTGGTTCAAATTATTGATTTGTCTTTCAGAGGTTGATTTAGGTGGATAAGAAAGTATCAGTGCTATAAATATAAAGCTTGTCTCTGACGAGCTTATATTCTTATGCAGTTAGGAACTGTTGGATCAGTTGTAGTGCTTAAGTCTAATTTTTCTCCAAAATTTGCTTATTAATGTATTTGAAAAGTTCATTTAGGCTGAGCGTGGTGGCTCATGCCTGTCATCCCAGCACTTTGGGAGGCCAGAGCGGGGAAGGATTGCTTGAGCCCAGGAGTTTGAGGTTGCAGTGAGATGTGGTGCTGCTGAACTCCAGTCTGGGTGACAGTGAGACCCTGTCTCAAAAAAAAAAAAAAAAAAAAAAATTCATGTAAAGTCTTGAAACTTAAAGGTTTTGCATTCTTTTGAGATGGTCTTAGGTGGTGGAGGCATTATTTACCACAAAGTAGTTGGCATTATTTTATTGTTCAGAGATGTTATTTATAGTTTGCATTTTAATAGTATTATCTTGAATCGTAGTAGGAATTTTCCAAACAATGCTCAGATAAATTAAAACATGTACTTTTTATTTTTTAAAGATTTGTGCAGTGAAAATTTATAAATCTTTCTCTAGATTGTATTGTTTTCATATTAAGATCATATTTCTGACCTGTCCGAAGGATACTGTTTGTTTTGAGGATTATTTCAGGTGATGATAAGGATGATGGCTTTGTGTTGAGCCAGTTGAATGCTTTTATTTGCTTATGTCAATGTCATTCTTAATGAAGTGTCTGATCAGAGTGTGGCAAATCCTATGGGGAATCAACTGGCATACGTTATACTTGTCATATCTTACAGAGCTCTCTTACATTCCTTTTGTGTTGAATCCTCATGTGTTTTTCAGATGAGAAAACAAAGTTACAGAAGTTAAGAGACTCAGTGGTGGATGGTTACACGATAGTGTAAATTAAGGCTTTAAGGCAAAGTCTTAAGTGTTTGACTTGTTTAGAGAGATAAATTCTAATTTAAAGGGAGGAGTTATGTATTACTCATTTTGTAACTCCATTACCTATTGAATAGTAGGCACTCAAATATTGGATCAAATATTGCTGTTGTGTAATACTCACCAAGTTATGAAAGTGCTGTATATTTGGAAACATTCTTTGATTGAATTCCATTTATTCCCTTTAATCAAAGGTCTCCTAAATGCTGATCACTGAAGATATTCAGTTAGAAGAAGTTGATGTTCCAAACTGAACATCACTTACCTTAACTGAACCAAATGATAACTTGTTATGTACAGTAAGTCCTCAGTTAATGTTTTGATGAAAACTGCGACTTTAAGCAAAACTGATGTATGACCGATTTTTCTCTCAAGGTTATTAGGTCATTAAATATGAAATGTCCGATTTTGAATTAACAGTTTATTATATCTCAAACAATAAGCAGTACAATTAATCAGAGTATGCGCCTAAACTATTGACATAAGTTTTGCCATCTTATGCCGGGCAGTGAAGAAGCCTGGAGAGTAAGTGGTGATAAAATCATGAAAGATGTTTTCTGCAGCTTGTTGGAAATTGAATATTTTTCCTTGGAAGAAGTGGTCCAAAGCCTGGAAGAAGTGGTAGTCAGTTGGTGCAAGGTCTGGTGAATATGGTGGATGACAGAGTGTTTCCAAGTCCTGCTGCTGTAGTTTGAGCAGTGTTGTTTGTTCAACATGTTGTTGAGCGCTGTCTTGCAAGAGGATTGGCCAGTCTCTATTGACCAATATTGGCTGCTTAATTGCAAGCATCCTCATCATTTCATCCAACTGGTTGCAGTAGACATCCGCTGTAATCAGCTGACCAGGTTTCATGAAGCTGTAAGTGGATAATACCAGTGTTGGACCACCAAACACACCATTAGCTTTTTTGGATGAATATTTGGTTTTGGACTGTGTTTCTGCACTTCATCTTCATCCAAGCATTGTGCTGAACACTTGCGATTGTCAAAAAGAATGCATTTTTCATCAAAAATAATAATATGGTGTACAAATGGTTCGCCTTTATGTTGTGACAGCAAAGGAAGGCAAACTTCGAGATGATTTCTCTTTTTCTGATGCTTAATTCATGCAGCACGCACCTATCCAGCTTTTTTACCTTGTTGATTTGTTTCAAATGGTCCAATATTGTTGGAATAGTAACGTCCAACCTTGCTGCTAATTTTATGCGTAGGTTGTGATGGATTCGCTTCCACTACAGCTTTCGGCTCATCATTGTCCACCTTGATTTCAGGTAGTCCGTGTGGCTCATTTTAAAGATTAAAATCACCAGAACGAGGCCGGGCGCGGTGGCTCACGCCTGTAATCCTAGCACTCTGGGAGGCCGAGGCGGGCGGATTGTTTGAGCTCAGGAGTTCGAGACCAGCCTGAGCAAGAGCGAGACCCCGTCTCTTCCAAAAATAGAAAGAAATTAATTGGACAGCTAAAAATATATAGAAAAAATTAGTCGGGCATGGTGGCACATGCCTGTAGTCCCAGCTACTTGGGAGGCTGAGGCAGTAGGATTGCTTGAGCCCAGGAGTGTGAGGTTGCTGTGAGCTAGGCTGATGCCAC
>CAUYSK010091620.1:0-15385 GCA_963575035.1 Avahi laniger
GGTGCCATTGCCGGTAAGCTCAGCTAGTTTGGGCTTCTGCTTGTGGCCAGACACTGGAAGGAGACCTCAAGACAGGGGAGGAGGGAGATGAGCAACATCGCCTCCTGACAGCCAGTCTGTGAATCCCAGATGGCCTCTCTCCCCTTCCTGCCAAGACTTTCTGGCTTGGTGGGGACACTTCAGTCCTTCTCTGGTGGCTTTCCCTAGCAGCCTGGGAGCTGACCCTTGACCCCTGCTGAGACAGCTCTCATGCCTACTTCTGTGAAGCCAGAAGACAGGCTCTCCTGACCCAGACCCATCTAGCCTTGTTCCTCCACCCACCTCTGCTATAGTGGAGAATAAGGAGTCCCCAGCGAACTCCAGGGCCCCACCCACTGCCTGGAGCATTCAAGAGCTTCTCCTCATGGACTAGAGTTGGTCACAGGGCCCAAAGAACAACACTGCAGCTAGCTCTTTCAAGCAAGTACCACATACTGACAGGAAGAACAACCTATACAGCCTGCTAGAGAATTTACTGACTCAATCATTCATGGCATGTCTGATTCTCACCCATAAGCACCACTGACCATCTTAGAGAATAAACTGGGTATCCCAATATGATTCACACTGTTAAGAAGACCAGAGGGCTGGGGAAAGAAAGGATTTCAAAGACTGCCATCTTCCCTTGTCAACAAGAGACGGGAAATCTGCCCATGAACATAGTACAACACCGCTACTGCCCGCAAATGACTAGCAACTGAGAAAATCACCACACACTAAGGATATGTATAACCAAGGTATCCATCCAGAACCTAGACCTCCATCAAAGCAACCCACAAACAAAGCCAAAGGTTCTTACACAACATATGCTACAGACACACCCTTAAGGGTGAGAGGGATAAAAGCCCCATGTAAACAAAAGAGAATCCAAAAACAAGAAGTGATAGATGCTCCAGATGAGAAGGAATCAGGACAAGAGCTTCAGAAGTATGAAAAATCAGGGTGAAAAGACACCCTTCAAGGAGCAAACCAGCTCTCTAGCAATGAATCCTAACCAAAATGAAAATATTGAAATGATGATAAAGAATTCCGAGTACGTATTGCAGGGAAGCTTAATGAGATCCAAGAGAAACTGGAAAACCAACAAAAAGAAACCAGAAAAACAATTCAGGAAATGAATGAAAAATTTACTAGAAGCTCAATCGGAAATGAAAAAGAAAATAGACTAATGACTAAAAAACATATTAAAAAATGATCAACATCTCTAATCATCAGGACAGTAATGCAAATTAAAACCACAATTAGATAATACATTATCCCAGTCAGAATGGCTATTACTAAAAAGTCAAAAAGCAGTAGATGCTGGTGTGGCTGAAGAGAGAAAGGAACGCTTCTACACTGTTGGTGGGAGTGTAAATTAGTACAACCCCTATGGAAAACAGTATCAAGATTCCTCAAAGAACTAGAAGTAGACCTACCATTCGATCCAGCAATCCCACCACTGGGTATTTACCCAAAGCAAAAGAAGTTATTTTATCCAAAAAACAGCTGACCCGATTCTTTATCACAGCGCAATTCACAATTGCAAAGATGTGGAATCAATCTTAAGTGCCCATCAATTCATGAGTGGATTAATAAAATAGGGTATATATACACCAAGGAGTACTACTCAGCCATAAAAAGAATTAATGTCTTTTGCAGCAATTTAGATGGAACTGGAGACCGTTATCCTAAGTGAAGTATCTTGAGAATGGAAAAACAAACACCACTTGTACTCTCTAATAATTTGAAACTAATCGATGGGCACACATGGGCACAGAGAGAAGTAAAAGTCATTGGAAATCAAGATGTGGGGAGAGGTAAAAACCTATCTCACAGGTACAATGAAGCCCATTTGGGTAATGGGCACACTAATAGCCCAGGATTGAGCTATCCATGTAACAAAAACATGTGTACCCCCTTAATATTTTGAAATAAAAAAAAAGAATACAAAAACAACGGAGAGGCTGGCAAGTGTGGTTGGTGATTGGGGAAAACAGACTACCTTTTAATGAAACCTCACTAAGTGTTGACAATATAGTTCTTTTAATGATGTATTATGGTTGGGTTTAAAATCAAATAATATGTTTATTTAATTATCTGTGTATGGATAAAAGGGCCCAAATCTGAAAAGTTCACATCACTGATGTTCTTAGTACTTTGTTTAAGGGGCAAAGTTAGCCTTTTATTAAGGAGGGGGGCAGGAACAGATGACAAAATATGAAACTTATTCCTATTTTATAAAGATTGTGTCTTGTGCTGACCGTTGCACAAATCGGTCTTCATTGAGAGGGGCCAACAGTACCATATTTCATGTTAATACTAAATAGCAGAAAATGCCCAAATCTCATAGGGATGCAAGTTGGAGAGGTAGTGAAGTTTACAGGGTCGTTTATTGTCCTCCTGGTGCCTCAAATTTTCACGAAGTGGATGAATGATGATAGTGATGTCCTGTGTCCCTTGGAGGACAAAAGCGGATTGTGGGTGGATCCCAGTCTTGGGTCCGGTCAATGTACCTTGTGAGTCTGAGTTTCTGAAAAGTGTTGTTCTTTATCTGATGTCCCCTGTATACCGTTCCTAAATTTCAGCAGAGGAGTGGAGTGACCAGTTGGTGCTCTTGAGAGAACGATTACTTCTTTTTTAGCCAATTATTTAAACCACAGCACACTCTGGCTTCACGGTTTTGTTCCAGGAATACTTATGAAAGAGAAGAAAAAGATGGACGTCTGTTTTCATGAGCAATAATCTACCCAGAGTTATGGCAAGAAAAATGCTGTTTTAAAATGTTTAATCTAACAGAAATTTCTCCTTCATGTTTGTGGTATATAATCATGGAAATGCTTAGAGAAACAACAGCTTAAAATACAGCTATGCTGATTAAATTGACTTTATGTAATTGCCGATTGATGAGAGTATTGATTATATTTGAATCAAAATCACTGGTTTCATTGTTAATAAGGCATCTTTTCAGTCTTTTGAGTTAATATCTGATGATTCTTTGCGATGGAATTCTCTGCTTTATACACAGAAACAATCTATTAGAAATTAGAGTAATGACTGAGTCTAAGGGTTGGTTTAACTTGAGTGTAATAGATATCATAATTGGAACTTACGAATGACAATCGTGTATGTGATAAACTGAGAAAAACTTATTATAGTTTAAAAGTAGTCTTTTTCCCTTTGTGTTAAGTTCTGTACTTTTGCCCTTATTCTGAGTTTATACTCATTTCTTGTTTTCATCTGATTAATTTTATAATACCGAAGAATAGAAATTTTTAAAAAATATTCATGATTTTATATCTGTTCAGTAAGTCTACATTCGATTTAAACTTTTATTTAAATTGTTTTCCCTGCCATAGGAGCACGTCGTCATATTCTGTGTGGCCATTGCCAGTGGGAAAAATGTTGATCTGAGAACTTTCCAGATGAATAAAATTTATCTTTGACTCTCTGGCTCTGTTTTTGGTGCCCCTTCTCCTTCTCTAGTGCTTTTCCCAGCTTCCTCAGCTGCTCCATTCCCTGACATCCAGGAAATACTCAGATGTGCTCCCCTCCCCCATGTAGCTGAACCGGTTGTCAGTTGTTCGTTGCCTCTTGTGTCCTTATTGGACAGTGTCCCATTCTGATTAGTTAGGACCTGTGCCTTGCCAATTGCTGAGTACCGTGTTCTGAATCTCACCTCTGTGAATGGCCTTAGGTCCCATTTCTTTTCCAAAAATATTGGCTTTTACAAAAGTATCCGTGATCTCATTTGTTTATGTAATTCTATGAATTGGGGTTGATATTTGCATTTTCAAGGGCACTGTGTTGGAGAATAGTCGAGATGGTTTTGTTTAAGATGAGTAAGATCACTATGGGGTTGGTTGCCCTCAAAAATTGTCAGAAAGGACACATCCACATGCTGCGATCTGATCTCGGGGAAAGTCTCCTGTTCTAAAACCTTTTCTCTTTCCCATGTGTTTCTAAAACTTGTAACATATTGAGTGCTTTGGTTTCCAATAGCAGCCAGTATGTTTTTTTGAAAACAAATATTTCTGGGAAAGAAAGTACTAAATTAAGTCACTCTAAGCTATAAATCCAATATGGAAACTGAATAAACACATTGAATGTAATAATAAAAACACAAATGCATTGAAAAGATTTATAAAAATAAGGAATTATTATCATTGTTATTAGAACACTGGAAACCTTGGGGAGAGTTTGAGGAAAAGAGGGAATTCCTAACAGTACAAAAGGGAGTCCGTAGCTGGCTGTTGAGATCTTGGAAGACATGTTCTGCATCCTCTCTATTTGCACAGGTAGTTGGTCCAGAGCCTGATGGTGTAGAGGTAGCAGCGCGATTTATTTTAATTATTATTCGATGTCTCATCTTCCCACCCATTACTGGAGTAAACAAAAAATATAAAACCAAACAACTGATAGTTACTTTTCAATGAGAGACCAATGAACGATGTACTGTTCTCATTGTCCTTCTGAACTTCAGTTTGCAGATGGAATTTCAGGAAAGCGGATCTGGCTGGTGAGATGAAAAGGTAGATGGCAGCTCCTTGCATGGGACAAGACGGCTTACAAGGTAATCTGCCCTGGGGCTGCTTAATATTAGTAGCAGAGAGCACTATTTCACCTTAAAGAGCCTGGGCCAATGTTCCCAAGGCTACTGGCCAGGTTTCTTCTCAGCTCATCCTCAGTGATCCCCTTCTCCCTGCCTATCATTCACTCTCTAGTTTATTAGTGTACATGTCTGTCTTCCTGCTAGAGTGGATGTTCATTTGATGATAGTGACTGTGCCTTGCAGATGCTAACTAGATGCTCAAAAAATGTCTATTTAAAAGATGCATATTCTGCAAAACATAGCCTGGCTACATCTGATTTTCTGTGAAACTTGGATAAAGGGAAATAATATGGCCTTTTCAATTTTTTTTTTTTACCTGATCATTGTGGTTGATAGCAAAATACCCTTCAAAATTGTCAGTGTATGGCCAGTTACCAATCTCAGTGTCAAGAGAGCACGCACAGAGGTTAAGAGTGTATAGTGTCTGCAGTCAAACTATCTGGAATCAAATCCTACCACTGACAGTAGCTGTTGACCTTGGGGGAGTTATTTAACCACACTGGCTTAACTTCTTGATCCTTCCTGGGGGTGATAACAGCAGTATCCACCTTGTGTTAATGACATAATGTATATGCGGTGATTTTAAAATATCTGCAAATTGTTCGATACTCATAAAAACTTACAGTACCTTTCCCCTCTCCTTGAACTTGGATGGGTCTTTGGACTTCCTTTATGAATAGAATGTGGTGGAAAGGATGTGCTTGATTTCCTTGGGCCAATTAGAGAGGGCGACTTCTACCATTGTCTCATGGTGAACTCACTCTGGGAACCTTCAGCTACTATATGGAAAGTCTGGCTGCTGTGAGGCTGCCACGCCTGAAGAAACCACTCAGAGAGAAATGCCCAAAGAGCCTCACCTATTCCAGACCCCGGCTATTTGATTCCTTCTAGCCCAACTGCCAAACATGTGAATGGAAAAGTTTTCAAGATGGCCCCAGCCTGAGAAGCACTGAGCGCCCTCCTTCCCCAGATCTGTGAGCACAAGTAATGGTTACTATTGTTTTAAGCTGTTCCTTCGGGATGGCATGTTACTAAGCAACAGATAAGTGCCACGGTCACAAAATAGTAAGTGCTGTATCTGACGTTAGAAAAGTTCCCAATAAATGTTCTCTGTTGTTAGATCACTCTTTGCTGTTTGCTGATGTGTGGCCTTATTATGAGGGTGTTTATCTCACTAAACCAATGTTACCTTTAAATTATATGTATTAGGACCTAGATTATCTGCTTCATGTGATCGTGATGAAGATTAGATGAGATAGTAGGTAGAAAAGTCCTCTGAAAAGAAAGTGTATAAAAAGTGAAGTATTGATATTTTTTATACTTTTTTCTTACCTTAAACCTAGCAGACGTTTACTATTGAGAAAGTACTCATGCTCCATCACTAAAGCTATTTTTGAAGAGACAACATGGATCTAATTCTTTTTCTCAAAATTTCAAACATTCTCAGGAACTAAATGAAAAATCTGGATGGATCATTTCGTGTGCGTACAAAGCTGCCAAATGAACGTAATTGTTAAAAATCTCTGAGAATAAAAGTTGAAAATTCTGTATCCTTTTAACTGCTTTTCATGTTGTTGTAAATAGAGATATAGCACAAAGTAAGCATATTCCATATGATTTTGTATTAAGATCTGATTTCAGAATTTCTCTCTGCAGTCATCTGCATTTAGGTTCATCGTCCACAAGGTGGAGACAAAGGTTTTCGTTTGAAACAGGCAGGTTCTGAGGCCTTTCAGGTGCAACATATAACAGATGCAAAGTTTCTTATTTCTTTCTGATTCTGAAGAACGTGGACACGGGTACCTAATTCATTGCAAGAAACTTTCTTGCTGGGTAGAAGCAGTATAGGAATCCCAAGCTCCTCATCTCTGGGAGGGTAAGTAGGTACTACAGTCATTAACTGTAAACCAGAACTTGCCCAAAAGCAACAGTTATGAAACTAGCAGCCTTTGGCAACAGATGGGGTGAAAGAAACAATTAGGTGCTTTCTTGGCCTAACGGGGAAAAGAATATTTCAGATCTTGGGAGAAATGGACAAGGTTTGAAACAGCTTTTGGGAAAGACGATCTTTTGACTTGATTATCCGTGACTGGGTTTTCTTTAGTGGGAGTTAAAAGTTTTATTTTGTAATTAAAGGAAAAATACTTGAGGTGCAATGCCAGATTGAAATAATGCAGAGTTAGAAATTTACCCTTCCTCCAGTATGATCGGTCAGTTAGTCAAAAGATATTTAATTGGTCAATCTCAGATATTCCCCTTTTCGTAATTTGGGTGAAGCAGTGTTTGGCAGGCTTGGCTGCAGGACAGGTTCTACTCAAGACTGTTGAAATCTGAATCTCTGAGGGGGTGACTGGTATATTTTCTACAATTCTCCAGAAAGCTCTAATGCACGCTAGGGTTACAGATCACTGGTCTATAAGGTGTTTTTTTCGGTGAGGGGATCTCTGGAGGGAAGAGGTGCATAAAAAGGAGACCAGAGACATAAAAGAGACAAGCTTCTGAGACTTCTTGTTTATTTTTATCTGTCTATCTCCAAATAGAAGTTGGGTAAACTATCAAGCTGATCAAATTCTTGCTTCACTAGAGCCTGGTATTGTCGAATTCAATGACATAATAGATGGATTTTTATTATTTGTGTTTTTGAATTAAAATATCCATAAAAAGGAGCTTTGTTTCTGAAGAATTTCCAGGTGGGGTGTTAATACACCAATCCTGTGAAGACCATTCAAGGCGATGGTTCTCAGGTGATGTGTGAGAAACACCTGTAGGATGACTTCGGCATCCAGGAAAACACGGGGGTCAGTAATGCAACCTGAAAGACTTTAAACCTTATAAAAGATGACAGTGGAAGTTTTGTGTGATAATTACAGTTTCTGTGGCAATTTGGCTGGATTGGAGCCCATTTGTTTGGTGAAACATTAGTCTGGACGTTGCTGTAAAGGTATTTTGTCGATGTGATTAACATTTTACCATCAGGGGACTTTAAGAAGCTTGCCGTTGACAGTGTGATAATGTGAGTGGAGGGTATGCAATCAGTTGAAGGCCGTAAGAGTAAAAACTGAGCTTTCCCAGAAAAGAAGAATTCTACCTCAAAACTAACAGGAATCCTGCGTGAGTTTCTAGGCTGTCAGCCTGCCCTACCGATTTCAGGCTTGCCAACTTCACAACTGCGTAAGCCAGTTTCTTAAAATAAATCTCTTTGCTTCTCTATCCCTTATTCTTTTTGTTTCAATGGAGAATCCTGATTCCACGTGTAAATGTCATCCTTGGAAGCAGAGTAGAGTTTGTTTGTTTTGAATCATGGTGAGAACCCAGGTTTTTGTCTGAAGATGATACTTAAGGAATAAAAAATTGAGGACTTTTTATATAAGAAATTAACTAGTGAAATCAGCTGTGGTTGACAGTGTGGATGGGAATTCAAAAGCATCTCTTTGCTGTTGGGCAGCACTTAGGAAGTAAGCATAAATGTTGGCAGTATCTTATCGAAAGGTCTCTTCCTGTTAAATGAAACCCATGAAATGTGGGCATAATTATGCATATAAGATCTAATATTAAAACCTTTACACTAAAATGACAGAACATTTGGGCCAGCGATTCTCAATACAAGAAAAATGGTGAAAGTTGTTCAGAGTTTGCTGGAACATGTATCTAGGGGAACCGTGAAAACGCTACTTCAATCAATTATGTAATACTTACTGACTATGTCGTGACAAAAACTACCCAATCATACTGGGTCAAGCAAAAAAAAAAAAAATGCTTGATCGAAATGGACCAGTTTGCAGTAGTTAATAAATGATTTATAAATGTAACTTTTCACATAAGAGCAGAATTTTCCAAAATTAATTTCACACAGCAATAATTCTGGGGCATATTCAAAGGAAAAGGGGTTAGTTGTTAAATAAATTTGGAAACACTGAATAATATATGGTAAATTGTGACTCTTCAAAAAAGAGAAATACTATGTTGTGTTTCCAAAACTGCTTTGATCAGGGAACACATTCTTCAGGCATGCCCGTTAATCCTCCTTGGAAGCCAGCAATGGAAAGCTAAGACCTTGTTTTGTTCTTTACTAACTCTGTGAGCTTGAGCCACCAATTCGCCTTTTTCGGAGATTCAGTCTCCTCATATCTTATCCATGATAGCTACTTCTCAGAGTTGTTCGAAGCTTCAGTAAAGTAATTTTTGAAATGAAAAAAAAAATCTTTAATAAAATCTAAAACACTCCCTAAATATCTACTGGATAGCTTGTTGCCTTCTGACTTTATGGCATCCGAAGAACTCTACTTGAGGTTTATTTCTCATTTTTCAAACTTCGTGGGTGGTGGGGCTGTATCTTCTACCAAAGAAGCTACAAGAGGGGAGGTGTTTTGTGTCCCAGTTCCTGGCAGCTAAAGGTACGGTCACTTGACCCTTGGCTCAGTTAATGAAATGGTCCTTGCTGGGACTTAGAATCTTGAGAAGTGACAAGGATGATTTTGGTTAATTTGATTCTAATTATATTTGCCAGAAAATTGCTTCATCTCTATAATAGATGCTACATCTACCATGAGGTGAATTCAAATTCCCTGATGCAATTAACTACATATACAAGGTTTTCCATGGTTTGTATTAGTTTCAAAGAGGTACTTATGTTGAAAATATGATATTTCTTTCAAAGCAGGATATAGAGTTAGAACACTTTCATTTTCTCTGGACAAAGAAAACATATACAATATCATATATATTTTATATATGATAAATTGAGTTAAGCAGAAAAATCATCGTGCTTTTAGAACTTTGCCTCAGTAAATTGCTCTTAGGAGTTTTTAGCAAAGGTAAACTTGTTCAGGCTACAAAGATTTTCTATGTGCAAGACAGATACTACCTAATTAACGCCATGGGACTTGCAGCTGGAAGCAAGAAGGTATTCTCAGGAGGTGTTTTCATTTATCTTTTTAAGAAGTGAGATATCATAGGCTTTACGGTGGATGGCTAGCTAATGATTTCTTAATGGTACCTATTAAGCCTGAGAAACAACAAGGAATGGAGTTTAGTGTTTGGGAAATTGTAAAGTGGATGGTTAATGCTGTGAATCTTTTAGAGAGAAACAGCCAAGATCTAGACAAAAGCAGGGCTTGTGAGGTTGAGGCTGCCTATTGTAGCATCTTTGTGGAAGACACAGGAATAGTTCTGAAGATCAACAGCATCCTCAGTCATATTTATGGTTTGCATTATATTTCAATTTATTTCGATAGTAAATCATAATACTTATTCATTGTATGAAGATACTGTAGCTGGAAACAGTAGGGAGTATCCCAGTTGCCTCCCCAGAAGCTCAATGGTTTTGCGTAGGCCATTAGAGGTCATTCTTCAGGGTGCTTCCAGCTCTGAGTCTATGAGAACAATGGAAATGAATGATATATTAGAAAAAATGAAGCTAATGGACAACAACTATAATACTGAACAAAGATGCATATAAGGTCATGTTGTTTTTATGTTTATGCCAGTGTCTAGCATGACCCATATATACGCTGTGGCCCACCTCACGGGTTCAGAATAAAAAAAGTAAGACATTCTCAATACCAATAGTCAATAGTGCCAGCATATAAAGCCATCACTGATTTTATGTCAGGGTACATGATCATACATTGTACAGTGTTCTTTTTTTAACTAATGATGTATATGACCTCTGCTCTATAAGAATGGATAATCGCTGTCAGAGTAGAAAAGGCAACCAATGTCATAATAAGGCTTTTTGATCATGGAACTGAGATAATAATTTAATAGTTTTTATTTTAGTAAAACACTGATGAGTATAACTTTTTATCAAATCACCTTCTATTTTATATTAAGGCAAATGTCCCTCCCCTTTTTTCTCCTTTTCCAAGACAGTATATAATAGAGTTATACCATAATTCTATTTGCACAGTACAAGAAATTCCATCCTTCACTGTCTTCCATGAGTTTATGCATTGGAATGAGAATGAGATGGGAGACAGGAATCTGCCACACATCCTCGGGTCTTAAGTTTCTCTCACAGTGTGAGCACCTCCCTGTGGTAGGTGTGATTTTGATACCTAACATATTTTTCACCCAACTTGATTCTATATTGTGAGCCAACCACTTTATCTTTTTGACAACCCAGGGAACACTAATTGCTTCCAGAGCTGAAGGGAAAAAATACCTGGCTTTGTCAGATTTATTAAGAGACAGTAATTCCCTCTTCCATGGGGCGTGCAAATGTGGTCACAATCAATTTGAAGCTTGAAGGCTTGAAGAAAGAAATTGATCAAAGGGACTAATAACTGTCAAGATGTCAATTCAAGTTTTTATTAAGACTTTAGTTCAGAGTGAAATAGCATGAAATTGTTGACTGGAAGATGATTGTGAATTGTAGGTGTACCCAGAGTTCGAAATACCTTGAGACAGATGGCTTCAGCTTCTACAAATTGTTTCAATCTCTAACTACGGAGGGGTTGACTTTCGTTGCAAAGAAATATATAGCCACCTAAAGTTGGCTTAACAGTTTTAGGAACCATTTCACCCTAAACAATGTGCCACTTCTGCGGAGGAAGAATTTACCTGTTTTAGTAAGAGAAAAATCATTGAAGAACATGGATATCTTCTACCAAAATAATTGAAAATATGATGACAAGATTGGTCTATCTGGGGGGAAAGTACTCAGCACTTAGTCTAGAATCATTAAGTCAACACCTGGGTTCAGCGCAGTTCACGACTGGCATTATATTGTTTTTTTGGGCAGTGTCACTAATAATTGAAAGAATCTTTGTTTGATATAGCTATAAAATTCTGCCTGGAACCCAGGAACCACAGTCTGTTGGTTGTATTCTGAAACCCTAATATGAAGGTTTAGGTTGTGGCCTCATTATTTCTGGATATCAAGCACTCCAGTCCTATAACCTTGTGAACAAGATATAATTTGCTTTTTTCTAAGCTATGTAACTATTTCTAATATGATTGAGTATTGATAGGCCTTTATCATTGCAGACCGTGATTATGATAAGTAGGTAGTAGATAAAATTGACCTCAAAAGAGTCAATTAATGTTGTCAGAATCCATGAAGAGAATATACAAATGATTTTAGAGCTTTCATCTTGATGATCAAAATGCATATGGTTGGCCAAACAATTAGGTGGTACGGAAATTGAAGGATTAATCAAAGGCCAGAGAAAAGTGTTGACTAACACAGAAGAGATGACAAAAATTTCCATAAAAGATGAATATAATGACCACGAACCAGAAGAATCAGCATATTAGAATATTCATTAATCTGTCACTAGAAAACTGAATTTACCTCTTGATTTAGTTAGCATTAAAAATATTTCTGAAATTGGTTCTCAAAAGAAATCTCTTAAAATCCATCAAATTAGTATTGCCTCCCTTATCTCAGACACTGTTTCCTATTTCGATTTGTTCTCTTAGAGCCTGAAAGTATATGCGTAAGATACTAAGGAAATACATTCTGCATTCTGAAGCATAACATAGTCCAGTGAAAAACATATTCGAGGTCCAAGTTATCACGTAACTTTCCGAACAACCATGATTCTTAATTAAAGCTTAAGACATCTTGATGAGTGGGAGGTGAGGTAACTTTTGTATATTGGGATTTTAACTCTGTGGAGATTATCACAGACTGAGATGAAGGGAAATTGGATTCATTAAATGGGGGGAAGAAATAATTTAGCAGCAACAGAGACCAGATACTATTTTAACTCCAGAGTTTTATACTTCAAGGAACTTGCAATTTGGTTATTATTCCTCAGAAATTTCTTAGAGAACTTACTTTATCTTTAGGGCATAATATCTGCGTGTCAAAGCACAAAAATATATAGGTAGGGAAACTTGAGATTCGTATCAGTAGTCGTAGAAGCAGCAGTAGCAACAACTTTGCTAGTATTACTGCTAATACTGGTTTTGACTACTTTTTAGACATTTTATGTACATCATGGAAATCATGACAACACCACTGTGAGGTAGATACTGAAATTTTCATATTTCAAAAAAGGAAACTCTAGGCAGTATAGATAACTTGCTTAAGTTCATAAAGATTGATAGCTGGCATGGGGGTTCTAATCCAAGTCGAGTGATTTCAGAAATCAGTTTTCTTGACCACACCCCTAGTACTGTCTCGTTGAGTGTTACTTTTATTTTTTACTACTTCAGGTGATTCAAATAATTGATAATTCGAAAGCTAAATATAGTGAAATGATTTAATTTCATTAGTCAACGGATTAAAGGCCTTTCGTTGCCATATTATTTTTGGCAGAGTTGTTAGTAAGTCAGCAAAATAAAAGTTTGACATCACTGAAAAACCTCAATTCAACTAAGATCTGAGATAAACCCAAATCACTGCTTGCATCATTTAAAGTCTCATATGTAATATCTTTAAAATGAATATAATTGAATATGGTGAGAAAATATTTTTGTTGAAGCGGGCAGAGTTGAGGTTACTTTCAGTTGAAGGTGTGGAGTTATGTCTCAATAAACTATTTTATGTCCTTAATATCTTCATCAGGCCTTTTAAAAATGGCTGAAAATATAATAACTGAAAGAAGCAAGTGATAATATTTCAACAGGGTGGTTTTAATTTGAACAAGAATGCCTCTGTCTCTCTAAGAACTCTACTATGTTATTAAGATTTGATGAGTCCTGTCTTTAAACTCGAGAATGTTTCCTATTGAGTGCATCCGAATCTCTTAGATGATCTTTAAGCTGTCATTGTCTTAGATGTGAGATTCTGACGGATGTAGCACCAGGCTGAGGACTAGTAAACCTGAATTCTAGTCCTAAATATATCAGAATTTGCCTGTATGCACTTGTGTGAGCTCTTTAACTTTTCTAGGTGCTTAATATTCTCATCTGTAAAACGAATTTGAATAGATAATTCAAATACAGTTTTCTTTCCATTCTATGATGTTTAAAATACACTGTACAATGCTGGATTCTTTGGTGCTGCATTTAAAAAAAAACGTACTTACCAAAGATAATGCTCATGCATTAGGACTGCAGGACATTTGTCATTTCAGCATCAATCTGATAATGAAAAAAGGATGTTATATAATTTATAGAGTATTTCATTTGTAGACTATTAGATCATGCAGAAGGTATACAAAATTTTGAAACCTTGCTTAGAGGAAAGGATTCTTGCCAAAGTGAAATTTTACACTGTAGATTTTATTGGCCACCCTTCACATTTATGTAGCTTTAGATCATCTCCACCCTTAAAGAGTTTACAGTCTGCTGGAAAAAATAGACAAGAAAAAAAAAGAGCTTAAAAAGTGCTAATTATTGAGTATGCACAGAATGTTACGGGACAGCAGAGGAGCTTGAGTGCCAGGGAAGGACTCCCAGAGGAGATGATGTCTAGCTTGAATTCTGAAGCCTAATGAAAGGTCTAGCCCAGGCAAGCCTGAGGGACAGGGCCATCCAGGTAGAGTCATGACGTGCAAAGGCCTTGAGGTAAGAGCAAGTTTCATGTGTTTGGAAAACTGCAGTAGGTCAGGAGAATCCAAGTAGGAGGTACAAGAAGTAGTGATAGCAGGTCAGGCTGGAGAGGAAATCAAGGGTCCAAAATCTCTTGACTTTGTAAAAAAAATTTGAACTTAAATTTGGAAGCAATAGAGAGCTGTAATGTATTAACCATTTTTTGTGTGTGTTACAAAGGTTACTTCGACCTCAGTATAGAGATGGGATTGGGTGAGAGGCATTGGGGGCAGATTAGATGCGGGAGACCCATTGGGAGTTGTCATCCAGGTGGAAGGTTGCCTAAAATTAAGTACCAAGAATGGGGGAAGGAGACGGGTTGGAGATTGAGAGATGTGGTGTAGTTAGAATTGATAGGATTTGAATTTTCATTGGAAGTGTATAGAAAAAGAGAATGAGAAATCAAGAATCACTGAGATTTCATTTTGAGACAATGGGTAAATGGTGATGATATTCATAAATCGAGGAAACACAAGAGGAGATTTTCAGAGGAAGATTTTAACCATGTTGAATTTGAATTTCTTGTGAGACAAGAAATTATAGGCCAAGAGATCCCCATAGACAGTTGGAGAAAAAGCCTAGTACTGAGGGAGAGATTTGGAGATTAAAAGCATGTGTATGAAAGAGAACAGTTGGAAATATGTCATGGCATGGAAGTGAAGAACACCAGGGAAAAAACTCTGGAAAATAGAAATTTAAGGGATGAGTAGAGGAAGAGACAATATGAAACAGAAAAGAAGGCAAGAATCATAGAAAGATAAAAGATAGAAAATGATAATGCAGATGCCAAAGAATTTGTTCCAAGAAGGAAGGAATAGTTGTGGGTATCTAGTGTTTTGCAGAGAAGGTTGATAAAGACCGAAAATGTTTATCAGATTTAGCAAGAAGGAGACTGTTGATGGGCCTTTGTCGATGGTGGCCTGGCACCAAAGAAGCCAGACTGCAAAGGGTTGAGGAATTAAGAGATGTAAGGAATGAATATTTCCTATTCTTCCAAGAATCTTGGCTGTAACAGGAAGAGAAAGGAAAATAGCCAGGGAGGTGTCTAAAGTATCTTACTGGCCGGGTGCGGTGGCTCACGCCTGTAATCCTAGCACTCTGGGAGGCCGAGGCAGGCGGATTGTTTGAGCGCAGGAGTTCGAGACCAGCCTGAACAAGAGCGAGACCCCGTCTCTACTAAAAAAATAGAAATTATCTGGACAACTAAAAATATATACAGAAAAAATTAGCCGGACATGGTGGCACATGCCTGTAGTCTCAGCTACTCAGGAG
>CAUYSK010091625.1:0-57355 GCA_963575035.1 Avahi laniger
GCTCAGGCCTGTAATCCTACCACTCTTGGGAGGCCAAGGCGGGAGGATCGTTTGAGCTCAGAAGTTCGAGACCAGCCTGAGCAAGAGCAAGACCCCCTCTCTACTAAAAATAAAAAGAAATTACTTGGACAGCTAAAAATATATAGAAAAAAGTAGCCGGGCATGGTGGTGCATGCCTGTAGTCCCAGCTACTCGGGAGGCTGAGGCAGGAGGATCGCTTGAGCCCAGGAATTTGAGGTTGCTGTGAGCTAGGCTGACGCCACGGCACTCTAGCCCAGGCAAAAGAGTGAGACTCTGTCTCAAAAAAAAATAAAAACCATTTGAGCTGGACCTTGGAGGATGAAAAAGGCATTTCCATGGGAGAGCGAGGCCGTAGGCAGGGGGAGAACAAAGGCTTAGAGGCATGTTCTCAGGTGTGTTCAGACACCGTGCATGGTTGGACGTGGGCTGCATCTGAAGAGGCTGATAATTGGCTACACCTGGGATGACCTGGACCCACAGTTAATTTTGGTTGAGTGAGCACAGAATTTTTAAAAACCTGAATTTAAATGTTTTTAGAGGTACTTGCCTCTCAGTTCACTGCACCCCCTACCACTTCTCTTTTTCCTCTCACCTGGCACGTGGACCCATTTCTCTCACATACGTCACATACACATAGTGGCCTCTATGGCATTTGGGTTTGCGACTCATTGCCTAGAATGACTTTTTTAATTTTAAAATATTTGTAATAAAGTATAAGCTAAATATAGCAAAAAGCACCATATCCCCTTTTGGACACTACCATCCCCAAGGTATACACTCCTATTCTAACAGAACATTTTGCTTGGCTTTGAAGTTCATACAAAGTGAATCATGCACTATATTCTTGTGCCTGGCTCCTTTCACTCAGCATTATATCTGTCTTATTCATCCATCTGATTGTCTGTAGTTATTGTTTGCTCATTCTCACTACTACACTCCATTATATGACTAAACCGCAGTGTATTTTTTCATTCTACCATTGATGGGCATCTTGGTGGTTTCCAGTTTGGGGCCACTGTAAATACTGATGCTATGAACATCCTTACAGGTCTTTTAGTGAACACATATGCATATTTCTGTTAAGCATATACCTGGAAGTGGGATTACTGGGTCACCAGGTATGCCTCTGTTCAACTTTAGTCATAAAGTTTAGTAAAATGCCAAACAGCTTTCCAGAGTACTTGTACAAATTTACAATTCCACCATCAGTGAATGAAAACTCCGGTTCCTCCTTATTTTCACCTTGCCTAGAGGTTCAATTATATGGTGGGGAAAAGAAAGAGATAGAATTGGAAAAACAGGCAGCAAGAAGATGTTGCAAGATTTTAAGAAAGGGCGCTACAAAATTTATTTGCTCATTTTTTTCAACAAATAATGAAGATTTGCTACATATTTGTCACTATAATAGGCTCTGAGAATACATCTGTTAAAGGAAGAACAGAATTCTTGTCCTCGTGGAGTTTATAGTCCACTGAAAACAAAAATCATTCATAGAAAGAAGAATTGCAGTACCAGTGCCAAGCCCTTGTTTTCTTGTTTCCATTACACTCCTGGCCTGCAAATTGATTTCCTTTAGGCAAATTTGATTTCCTTAGGACTCCCTGTCTGATTTCTTCCATGCCACAGTCTGCTGGACCCCAGCTAATTTGACTGGCTTCCTTGGGGATTGTTGATTGCCTGGACATCTGGAGGCATTTGGATCCCAAACTCCAATGTCACTCCTGGAGGTCAATTAATGTTCCCCCTGAGTCTTTGCAGGTTGATAATGATTCCAGATTTCTGATTGATCACCTCCATTTCTCTGGCTGAAGGCAAGCTGCAAAAGATGAGGTCTGCACCTCTGCCACTGCAGAATCCTCATTAAATTCACACTCCTCCTTCTTGGTTAACCAAACTATTCTGTTTTTTTAGGAACATCTTTCCTCTACACACTTTAGTTCCATGATTCTGTTTTAGAAGCCTTATCTTGCTTGAATCATTGTGTCCTTCCTCTAGAGATGATAAATCAGGTTTCCCATAATACTCAGGCATGAGGAATAATAATCCAGTTGGCAGAAGGGGAGCCCATACAGCAAAGACTTATGCCACAGCCCAAGGTGAAGAAGTTGTCTATGTTGCATCCAGGTGATTGCTGGAACTGGAACTGGACCAAACTGAGAAGGGTTTAGGGGATCATGTGATGTCAGTATGGGGCAAAGTTCACAAAACTTTACCCTATATTTATTCGACCACAATTTATTAAGTAACTACTGTGTGCCAGGTGTTTGTTCTGGGCACTGACAACCTATTGGTGAGCAGGTCATGGTATCTGCCCTTGCAAAGTTCAGAGTCTAGTGGGAGAGACAGATATGTCAACAAAAAATATAATGCAGTATATAAGTACCATCAATGGGGAAATCCAAAGTGCTATGGGATTGTAAACAAAGAGCATCCATCCAAGCTATGGGACAAAGAAGGCTTTCTGAAGGAAGAACCACTCAGCTGAGACCTGAAAGAGTTATAAGAGTGCAAGAAAGCATGGAAAAGTATTACAAGCAAGGGGAACAGCATATGCAAAGGCCAGGAAGAAAGAGAACACAGTGATTTTGAGGGACATAAATGAGTTCAGTATAACTGGGTGGGACATATGGGGCTAGGTGAGGAAAGATCACGGTTTGGAAGAGGACAGGGACCAGGTGAGCCTTTTAAGCCAGACTAAGAATGTTGGACTTCTTATGTCAGAGGGGGAGACAGGATGGGGTTTTAAGTAGCAGGAGTGACATGTTTAGTTTTGTGCTTTAGGGAGATTGCTTTAGTTGCAGTTTGGCAAAAGAATGGTTCTCTGAGTGCTATAATGATCGGGCCGTTGGGGAGTGGTTGGAGCCATCTCACGTGGCAGAAAACATTTTTTAGGCTTGTTCTTGGTTATCAATTTGGTGCTTTAGCAAATACTCTTGGTGCCTCCCCTCTACATGCCCTTGGCCGTCACCATTCTGTGCATGCTCTGCCCAAGGCTTCCAACAGCCAGCACTATGTCTCTGCCTGATGGCTTTCTCTGGTGAGTGGAGCCCAGTGGTTCTGTGCCCAGGAAGTGCCAGAGGGTTAACGCTCCCTGTGATTGGCTCTCAACCAATAACTGGTGGGAGTTGGTGGATAAGTACTCCAGCTCCCCTTCTATTCCAGATGGGACAACTCTGACTGCCTGCAGTGGCAACTGCTCGAGAACACAGTTTATTGGCTTATTTCCTATCGCTGTCTGTCTTACCCGAACCCCTACTGTGTTGGATACTGTGATGCGCCATCCAGATGGTCCATCACTAATGAACTTGTTGCCCCAGCTGCTGGGAGTGCCGTTGGCAGATGCCCTTCAGCTCTGGGTCCCTCCAGGGATTGCCCCGGCTACACAGAGATGCCTTGTCCAAGGACACATCTTGTTCTGCAGGAACCTACTTCCAGTGACTGATTGATACGGGGTTACAAAGATTTAGCCGTCCCAGCCAAACCTGGGACAGCCCTGAAGGTCTGTCCTCGCTCCAGAGCTCCCTGTAGGGCTGGCTGAGCCTATGGCTGGGCCTGCCTGGTGGCTCACTTTCTCCCCCTGCCCATCGCTGTTTTCTTCCCCTTCCTTCCATACGTTGATTCCAAGGGCTTTCCTTAAGAAACATCCTGCATGCTAACTCCATCTCAGAGTCTGCTTCCAGAAAACCCAGCCAGGAACATCTATCTTCCTGGGATCACCTCTCAAATAAGCCACTTGAATCCTTGTTTCTCTGGCTTTTTCTGGGAACACAAAATCCAAGGCACTGCTACATTTTGTTGATAAGCTGGGTAAACAAAGTTGGCCTAGCCTGACTTCTAGGGCAGGATGGAAAATACATGAAAGCCCAGTGACTTTGGAAGGATATGATTAGGGCAGGGATAGTTCTCTGGATATGGCCACATATTAAGTGCCAACTGCCCCACCACCCCAGACTTGAGTGTTGCAGTCTCTAATCATTACTACATAAATAAATGCCTTCTGAATTTTCTCTAAAGCACACTCCATAGAGTTGCTCATGTAAGAAGCAGCCCGATCCCAAGTTAATGCTGGATTTTGAAGTGCCTACTCTCCGACTTTCATTTAGGGGCTCACTTTGGGAACCATTGTGTGTTTTCTCCATTCACAATTTAGTGACACATCCTATGGCGCGTTTGAACAATCACACCAACTTCTCGTGCCCCAGTTTCACCCACTCTGGGGGGTGGCTGCTGTAGCAGATGTCACTGGTGCCCCACCCTATGTCCCCCTCGGCCCATCCGAATTCACCTGCAGCTGTGGGCAGCTTCCATCTGCATCCATTTCCTCTGCCCAAGAGCTTTCTCTGGTGCCAGGGAGAAGGGTACCCAGAGTCAATGCCCAGGGGGTAACACAGCCACTGAGGAGAGGGGCATGGGAATCATTGGATAAATGCCCCAGTGTCCTCATCCTCCAGTGGGACCGTTTTGAGGTGCGTTTACCATGATTTCTCAGAAGACAGGATTGAGCCCTGGGTGCCCACAATGGTAACCAGCTCATTAATGGTAATCAACTCATGCACTTCATTGGCTCTTGGCCTTCCCTGTCTCACTTTCCCACTTCCCTACTTGTGCTTCCTGGGATCACCTTCCAGATAAACTACCTGCATCCAAGTCCAGTGCCTGATTTGGGGGAAACCCAAACTAAAACAACTGCCTGTCTCTAAAGTAAAATTCATCAGTCTCACATAGCATCTATTTTTTTAGTAGACCATACATATTCCTTTCAAATTTAGTGAAAACTTACCCTGCTTTTTTTGTTTTTTTTGGTATAATGTAGTACGTAAGCAGAAAAAAATTGGCTATACTTATATAGATAAAAGAAAAAAAAAGAAAGACTCTACCTATAAAATGTTTAAATTCTTGACTCAAAAGTGCAGTCTTTGGGCTGAATAGTGGGCTCATGAGACTCTCTTTCCATCCACAGACCCATTTTCCAGCCCAGAAGAATAGAGTTTTGGGGTTTGTGCCTTGTCATGCATGTGCTGGGAAGGAAGCTTCTGGCCATGACAATTTGGAAGAAAGTCTGTGCAGAAAGTCACCAGCTTTTCTCCCCTCTGTGCACTTGTTGGGGCTGCTTTTTCATTCCACGTCACAAATTTAGGAAGGCCCATCTGCCTGTTTGATTAATGAGTCTTTTCTGCAAAAGCAACAGAGATAAATGTCCTCTATGAGCCCAGCAAAGAGAAATGAAGAAATAGGATGGCTAATTTTCAGCCATTATGTTGGAGTCTGAACTCCCTCCCCACACCAATTTAGCTATTATTTCAAAAACTAATTAATCTTCACTCAGGCAGCTCTGAGGGACCCGTGTTTAGATAATTAACAACCCGTGGATTATGAAAAGTCTCACTTGCAAATTTGGCTACAGCGTTTGGGTAGAACACTTTCACTATTATTCCGTTTAAACCCTCTTCTATCCATCCTTCATTTCCTGACAATTAAGGGCAAATAATTAACCACGATGGATTTTGCTTGCTTACTTGCTGCTCAAATAATGTTCTCCCTTCCTCTTTGTTCTTAAACCACCTCCATCTGAACGTTTTTGACCAGCTTTGTAGATAATTGCGTTGAACCAGGTAACAGGAGGCTTTATTTGCAATTAACAGGCATCAAGAACATTTGGGTTTGCCTTACGTAAGGAGCAGGAGGAAATTCCAGGTCTCCATCAAAGAAGCAGCTTGTAATTTCTCGTAGCTCTCAAAGACTATAGCATTCTGGTATAACTCTATCTGTAAAATGTTTTCCCTGCCTTTTAAAAGTAAGGAAGAATTTAGGCAAGACATTAAAAACAGTTTTGTGACTGAAAGGTTGAGATACTCTAGAACAGGTAACCAAAAAAAAAAAAAAGGGAATTTCTATGAAATTTCAAAATTACTCCCTCCTGGAAATTCCATTCATTCAACAAATTGGGTGCCTACTTTGTTTCAGGCACTATAGAAATTCCTGGAAACACAGTGGCAAGGAAAGAAAATTATATTCCAGCCCTTATGAAACTTATAGTCTATTGATGATAACAGACATTCGTGAAGTGATCCCCCAAATAAAAAAAAAAAATTACATGCAGGATTACAGAATGATATGGAAGCACTTCACAGGGAGACCTGACCTGTGGTAGAAGCAGAGGTCAGAGGTTGAGAAGGCTTCCCTGAACAAGGAACATTTGTGCTGATATCTGAAGAATGAGTGAATGTTAATTATTGTAGGAAGAGTGTTACGCCCAGAGAGTATGGCATGTGCAAAACCTCTGAGCTTTTCAAGGAGCTTGGGTAGACAGAAATCTGGAAAAAAATGTAGATTTGGAATACAGAGAATAGGGAGAAAATAGAGTGGTTCAAGATATATTTATTTTCAAAATAAAGTTTTTCCTCCTTTTAAAATTAATATTCAGAAAACTAAAAGGTAGAAAAATGTGTGTGTGGGAGAACTGGAACACAATCTTGCAAAATTCAGCTGCCTAAACATATTTCTGGAATTTCAGAAACATAGCCCTCTAAAGATGAACTGGGCCATGAAATTGAAGCTCAGAGAGGTTAAGTGACTTGGCTACAGTCATACAGCTAATTAGTGGTAGGTATCCTACCTGGAGTGTCCATATGATTGGGGGTACTCATGAAGGTCTCAGGATGTGTATCTACAAACATTTTCTATTTGAATAGTTAATTTTTAATTAAGTGTATCAGAAAAACCATAACTAGTTAGTTAAACTTTTGCTCTCATGAATCGTATTGTTTAGAATGAGGCTATATGGCTAAAAGTGAGTTGGTTTACAATAAACCAGCTTAACAAATAACAATACAGTTGATACATAGATATGGCAAAAATCACCAACAGGGTAAGCAGTTGGGGAATGTGTGCCCTACACCATGCTGGAAGGTGACCCTCTACCTGGAGTAGATCAGGGTCAATTACTAGGGACAAGAAATTTCCCAGCTAACCTTGGAAAGTCCCTTAGGGACTTATAATTTCAAAGCAGTCAGGACCCTTTTCAGCTTGCCTGTGTCTCTAGTTTTCCTCTCCATAAAAACATCCCCTTTATTCATCACTGTTTAAACTCTGGAGTAAGAAAGTGAAAGGTTATTGACTTCATGTAATACTAAAAATAACAGCCATTAATATAACTTGGGTTATGGCAAGCAAGAGATTTGTGAAGGGGGCTGTCTGTACCATTAAGAGACCAGGCAGTTAATACATATGAACTTTGGAAGCAGATTAAGGCACTCTGACAGATAAACTCCTTAGCAGGAAGATTATGCTTATTAAGAAGCCCGTAATTGGTGCTCTCTCTCTCTTTTCTCTAAGTCAATTCTTCAGGAAAATTGGCTGTCCCTCCTCACAAGCTCTCAGGACCAGGCTGGAGGATGGTATGGAAGGCAGGCACAGACAGAGTACTTGCTGACCAGTGGGCACACGCTCTGCTTCAAAGGTTTCCTTCTGAGAGCAGCTCTGGCTGGGGTTGATTTATATCCATTGGGACGGCAGGTGCATTGCCTAGCACCCATAGCACTTTTAGGGGCCCACAAAAATGTTCTAATTTCTTTCCAAATCAGAAGAAAACATGAATATGATTCAGCCTGGATTATATTTGTCTATATTCCAACACAGTTGTAAGTATATTTTCTTAATGGAGGATGGAACTCATGAAAGGAAAAGTGTCTAAGACCCACAAAGGTTATAGTATGGCCCTGGGTGTGGTAGACATCTGTATTTTTGTCTGCTCACAATATTATACCCCTTTTTTGGGTCATGGAACCTCAATTTCCCTTTGGGGAACCACTCTTCTCGTGTTTTCAGTTATTTGAGATTCAGATGGGGTTTTTGTCAATCCTGGCTCCAGGAATGATCATGTGACTCAGGCTCAGCCAATCAGAGCCACACATCCCTTACCCTCTGTGATTGGTTCAGGATGAGCAAGTCACCCAAGTGAAACCAATCAGGGCCAAGATTCAATTCTGTGACTTTTCTTGGAATTGTGGGAAGTGAGGAATAGAATGTAGGCCAGGAGATGTTGGTGACCATCTTTACCAACACATGGGGAGAGTTTGAGAAAGAAACTAGAAGCACGGTAGTTTCTGGTTCTCCAGCAGTAGGAGTTTGGAAACTTAACTTTAGAACTGTAAAACCTCAGGGAAGAAACTGACTGGTTAATCCTCAGTCAGGTGTCCACTTCTGGTCCAATCGGCTGTGGCTAAGGGGTGGGGGTGGGGCGGGCGGAATAAAGTTGAACAACATTGTTGTCAGGACTTGCTGGGTGGAGGTTTTAGGCCGGGAAGAAGATGTCAAATACAGGTTATTTGCTAGAAAGAAGTTTTTTTGTCAGGTTGGGCAGCTGTAGAATGTCAACCAACATGGCTTGCCTTCTGATTTTTGAGTGCGAAACTTCAAAATGCTTTAATTCTGAATTTCTCAACCCATGTTCATGGGATACTAGTGTCAATGGGCGTATTCGATAGGATTTTTGGGAAATTATGGCTCACATAACATCATGCAAACTTCTTTCTTACAGGATTTCTTAGATCTTTAATATAGTTATGTGCATTATGGATCACCTAGGGAGGGGAAGATAAAAGGTCCAATATTTCTCAAATTTGTATGACCACCAAACTGGGAATTTATAGCTTTGAAGGAAACTACTATTTTGAGGAATGCAATTTAAGAAATCCTGGGCAAGTTCATTACATTGGGAGCATTATATGTTATAAAGAAAAAAACATTTTCAAATCTAAAAACATAAAAAATGCTCCCTCTCTTAAGGATGCATCTTGAAATTGAGACTTGGACAACTTCAGTTTTTCTTATCAAGAGACCTGAAATCTTGTACCAGCTCCATGAATACTAAAAAGAATAAAAAGCAACTGTTATCTAATGCTCATTCTAATTCCCAGGAAGTTTCCTAAGGAGTTCCCGTTCACAGTCTCATTTAATCCTCGTTACAATATAAGGAGGTAGGTGCTACTATTAGCATCATTTTGTAGCTAAGAAAACTGAGGTACAGAGAGATAAAGTAACTGGAATGTGATGGAGACAGAATCTGAATCTAAGCAGTCTGACTCCAGAGTTCTGCTCTGCTCTTAACCCCTCTTCTAACACTAAAATAATGTGCACATGACATTAGGCAAGTTTCTTTTCTTATCAAGTCTCAGTTTCTTGATCTGTAAATTCAGGGTGTCAGACTACAGTCTTTTAAAGCCATCCAGCTCTATTTCGATTTTCCACAATTTCATGAGTTGACATCTGTTAACCCTATCTTGAGAAAAGTGACCATTGATAAAATATATACCTTGTCTGCAAGATGAAGTCATTTAAGACACTGAGGACAGTGGAGGTAGACCTGGGAAACTTTAGACAGTTGCTTATCACCAGAAGTAGCAGCCTGAATGGAGGTCTCACCACTGCAAAATGACATGCTGGTTAGCTAAAAGAGCCTGTAAAAATGAGATCTCTGGAGGGATCTTAATTGGTTGCCAATCTGAATTTAGCTGAAATATCAGATGCCAGATAGATATTAATGGCTACTCTTGAAACCGGGGCGTCTTTCCTGGCATGTGGCAGATGGACATTTGAGCGAAACTCAGCACTTCACTTGTTTGCCCTCTGTCAACCTGAGGCAGGCAGGCCTTGAGTCATCTCATACTCTTCTAGTTCTGCATAGCTCGCGTGGGAAGGTGTCAGGTGCCAGAATTGATGCTTCTTTCAAAACCAAGAGGGTAGAATAGAGGAGGCAATGTCAAGGACACCCTTGGGGATGCTATGTATCTCTGGACCATTTTATGCTTTTAATCTCATGAGTACCTCACACTGACCCTGAGAGATGGGTAATAATAAAAACAGCAAAAATATATTGGACACATACTGTGTTTCAGGCACATGGGTAAATGCCTTAAATACATTATTTCATTGACTATATGAGTGACTGCTAGAATGACTATATGTCCTTGTTTACCTAAGACAGTCCTAATTCACACCTGCTGTTCTGGCCTTATCATTAATAGCACCCCATTTCACACTCAGAAGAATGATACTTTGCACAGTAAATTAGTCACCTTAGTTATGATCAGACTGCCTGGGTTAAATTTTGACACTGCTATTAAGAGCTATATACTACCTGCCTCGATTTCTTCACATAAAATGGGGCCAATAATATAAAGTATCTCTCTCTATCTAAATTATTTTTATTCAAATTGAAGAACTGAATAGATCCATATAGCAGAGTACATCAGAATAACTTCATAGGATTGTGGTGAAGAGATTATATACAGATACAGTATATCTACCTCTTATAAAAGTGCCTGACATTTAGCAAGTGTTTAATAATGAGGTAGCTTATTACCCCTCTGTAAAATGAAAACAATAATATCTAACATTTCTGGCACATAGCAGGTACTTAGTGAAAGGTTATTAATATTTTCTTAATCTTGCTAAATATAAGCATTTTTTCTCAAGCTGCCTCTGAGGAGGATTGCCATCTTCAGGTAAAAGAATACATTGTCTAACTTCAGCCAGTGTTTTTTATTGGTTTGCTCATTTTTTTTTTTTTTTTTTTTGGCTAATGTCAAGAAGAGGCAATTCTACCCCCTAAATCTTAGAAAGGTCCTGGAGATACTGACCTTGTATTAACCTGGCAGGGTGCTCTCCAGGGTCCTGAAGCATTGTCTCATTTTGTAACCAGAAGGGCATTTTGAGACACTTGGGTGCATTTTGTGGTAGACAAATAGATGGTTTGTGTTCCATGAGTATCATGGCCCTGCAATTGAAAAAATGAGCTGAAATATTAATAGATCTTACCAACTGCTGGGTGATTGCAGAGTTGAAGAGGCACAGGAAACCTTTGGGTCAGAATTGCTGTGTGCTGGAACAGAAATGATAGGAAAGGAAAACTGTGGGCTGTGCGGAGTGGCTGCTCAAATTGAGCAAGCCTATTATTTGAGGGCAGGGACCACGTACTCTCTCTGCTGTTGGTGAACTGTGTCTGTTAGGATTATCAATAAGCTGCTTAGATCCACGATGGTGGAATTCCCCAAAGACTGGGTTGACTTAAATGTTAGTTGCAGATAAAATGATAAAGTAGGAGTGGTTTCATTTTAGTACTCTCTTCACCTCATACTTCATGCCACCGTCACGGCTTGGATACAAGAACATACACCGATGTGGCCTAGGACCCTACCAGCTAGATGTGCCTGCTACAGCTGAATATTCTGTAGAGCAACTTGTAGAGTTAGGAATATCTTCAGCTGCAAGTAAAACACCACTATAGTAGCTTATAATAAGAAGTCAGGAGGTAGATGGTTACTGGTGTTGGTTCAGTGAACGGCTTGGAAATGTCAGGGCCAATGTATCTGTTCTCTCCTCAGCCTTTCTCTCATGCTTGCTATCTAAGGTCATGCAGTAGCTGTTTTGGTTTCAGACGTATCATATATGTTCAAGGTAGAAAGAAGAGGGATAGGAAAAAGGCAAAGGTACCACACCAGCTGTTTCTGTCTCCTCTTTGCAGAAAAGCAAGGGCTTTCTTAGGATTGCCCCTTAAGTAGACTTTTGCTTATATTCATTGGCTAGACCTGGGCCACATGATCATTTATAGTTGCAAGAGAAGCTGGGCAGAGGGAACAAGGTGCCATGATCAACTGAGACCAATCATGACCCATTGCCTAGAGTTGGTACTTTACTCTTACAAATAAAATTTGGGGTTGTTATAAAGAAAGAGAATGGAAATGGATATTGCTGAGGTGATTAACAGTGTCTGACACTGTCCTTTTTCTTTACAATCTGAGCTTATAGTCTTAGAAAACTTATTTCTCTGTTCTTTTTGTATCTCAAGAACCTTGAACTATGTATATAGCTGCTTACAAAATATTTAAGTGAATATATTTCTGCTGAGTTATCAAATGGGCCAAGTAGTCTCACTTGCTCTTAATTATTTTGGCTTGGGGCTGGAATTTTTTGTGAAAACTGACCTTAATTTGAAGATGTGGTTCTAATAATAAGGATGTCAGCCAACAGCAGGTCACTGAGGGCAAATCTAACTTTTCATAGAGCACTGGAGTGTGCAGTATCCTTTGGTAAAGACTTTTGTTGCTTTTTAGTTTTGTGGGGAAAGTCCTAGCATATCATCCATGAAAGGAGTCTTTGATAATGATAATTAAGAGATAAAATTTATCGGAATCTTATCATCAACTAAGAACTCTACCAGGACTTAAAAATTATCAACTCCTTCAATCCTTGTGAAAAACCTATGAGGTAGATTTATATATATATATAAAAAACTATTATCACCCTTATTTCTTAGAGGTGGAAATTAAGACACAAAGAGATTTAGTAACTCACCTAAATTTATACATATTACATGCGGAGGAGCTTGAATTCCAATCTAGACTACCTGGTTCCAGAGCACATGATAATATCACTTAGGCAAAGCAGCCTCTGTAATAAATAGCTATCCTTGACTGAGAGTATATTTTTGCAAAACTAGCACCTATCACATGGCATGCATTTATATAAGCATATTACATACATTTTCTCATTTGGTTTTCACAATAACCCTAGGAGGTAGCTCCAGTTCTTGTCAATATTTTTGCAGAGAGGTTAAATGACTTGGCTCCTGACTACAGAGCTTGGGCGGGATGAACTCAGGTTTATCTGGGTGCGGAGCTCAGGATATTTCCTTGGGCCATTCTTGAGATCAGTTCTTTTCAAACCCCTCATTCTAGAGATTAGATTCAATAGGAAGAGGAGGAAGAATATCTCATTGAGGGTGATTAGATGTTAGGAAGTTTGTGAGGTAAGGGTTATTAATTCTTTTTTACATTTATGGGTTATATAACATGCAAAAATGCTGTAACCAAGAGGCCTCCAAATACAATGACTTAAAATAGATGGAAGCTTATTTCTCTCTTGTCAGCTGGCAGAATTTGGGGGTCTGAAGCTGTCTTCCATTTATGGATTCAAAGCAGCTATTCCACTTGTAATTTCTTAGCCAGCAGGAAGGAAAAAGAAAATTTGGAGGGAAAACAGCTTGCTTTTAGGAGTACAATAGAGAAATTACATACATGATATAGTTTCTCCTACTTTCATGTCATTGGTCAGAATGTGGTCACATGGCACCTAGCTGCAAGGCAGGCTGGGAAATGTCTAGATGGTTGGCCATATACTCTGGGAGAGGAAGGAGGGAATAATGAATATTGGTAGATGATCAGCAGTCCATTGCAACATCATAGATGAGGAAATGGAGGCTTGGAGGGGTAAAGATTTGCCCAGTGCCACATAATGGCAAACACAAAGCATGCATGTTTCGATTAGGACTAGATTGGGAGAAGCATCAGGATGTGGGGAAATAGCTTGGCAAGACCAATAGTGGTGCAGAGAAAGCACATTGCAAAACCTTGAGTGGTAATAGCAGGCCACAGTGAAAAAACCAGAGACCTTGGAAGAGCCAATCTTAGAAGTTGGTAAACAGCTGGGTACTCATTTATGTTCAAGGATTGAATAGTGCGATTTGAGGCACCGATGGGAAGTGGGGCTCCAGGATTGCCCAACTCCAGGGAAGGCCATTTCCAAACAGTGCAATGAAGTGGATCCCCCGCAGTTTTGCAGTATGTTGGCTCTACCAGGAAGGCTCTTCTACCGTCCTGCCGCAGACTGTATTCCTCTGAGAAGGAGATAGTGAGATGGGGATTGGCATGCAGGAGATTTATTAGGGAGAACTTTTGGGATCAATACTTATGAGGGAAAGGGAAGGAAGCAGATTGAAAAGAGAAGGAAATCAGCTGAAATGTAGTCTCAATAGAAACCTCAGCCAACCTTATGGGGAGTTCTGAAGATGAGATGATCTTTCAAACTTGTCTCTGAAATTGTCTCAGCAAAAAGGCTGGGCCTGTTATACCCTCTGTTAATCAGCAAAGGGATGCAGGGTGTCCAGGGATGAGGGCATGACCTTGAATGAGGTCTCAGCTCTCTTCAGCTGAAGCAATAAAAGGATGATTGCAGAGGACTCTTCCAGAAAGTACTTCAGCAGTTGGGATACTAAGTCTTTCAATTCTGAACCTTGGCAGCACCTGGAAACATCTACCGCACCCCTGATCAGTGCATTGCCTACCATTCCTCCACCGTAGAGTCCTTGTGCCCTGAAGACTTTGGGCCCTTCAGGAGCTCCCTTTTTCAAATCTCAAATATCTTTCCATTGGTGAGGAGGGGGTATCTACAGCTTAAATTTCATTACCATTTAATTAGCAGTTTGTTTAACTGTTAATTAGCCCCTCCTGGGGGTCAGTTGCTAGCAGCCAAGAACAGTAACAGGATAGATAACACCACGACTGAATGAGACAAGTCAAAGGAGGTCTACCAGGAAACAGGAAGAGAAGCTGGGAGGGAGGGGAAGCCAAGTTCCTCTTTTCCTCACTTAACTCAAGGTAGGTTCTGCCTGGGCCAGGGATCAGGGGCAAAGATGGGGCACTAAGGGGTCCTGAAGTCAGATCAGATGTGCCAACCTCACTCTTTTTTCCAAGGCCTATCCTTCCTCGGATACTCTCTCTTCCTTTTGTTAGAAATTCTAATTTTTCCATTTACCAAAATGGCTGCCCGTTCAGATGAATGAAAGATCACAGTTTGAGCTGATTCAGAGTTTGATTTTTTTCCTCCTTCCTTCAACATAACAGCTCATGCATCTGAGGGCCGCAGCTAAAAAGTGATTTTTAAAGACTTCTCCTGGCAAAGAAATCAATGGAAAGAAATCTCTCTCCCCTCCACCTCACCTCCATTCTGCTTTTAATTTTTCTCCCTCTCCAATCCCCTGCTAGGAAAGTTTTGTCTGAGGCCATCTAACACACTTTGTCAGGAAGTTTCCTTGTTAAGGGTTGGGGTCCTGCTGGGTGAACTGAGGAGTAGTGTGATTTCCCCCACAGTCTTGGCAGTTAACTCAGCTCGAGAAAGGGAGGAGGGAGAATCAAAGAATTTCACTAGGGAGAGGGAATCCCAAAGCAAAGTTGTCTGTCAAGGACAGGGTTGTTGCTGAAACAAACTTCACGGCAGCCTCTCAGTAACAAGTTCCCAGAAGGGGTGGTGCTGAGGGTAGTGTTTGCTAGTGGGACAGATAAGAGAGAGGGACAATCTTTCAAAAAATACGGAAGAAAGGGCTCAGGCATCCCATATGCCTTGCATTCCAGGCTCACTCAATGCCTGTGCCTTCTCGGGTAAGTCAGTGAATGTCTCTGAGCCTCAGTTTCTTTATCTGAGAAATGGGTGAATACCATCTACATGTTATAGTAGGTAAGGCAGTGAGGTAACTGGCAAGGGACCCAGGCCAGTGTAAATTAAAGGGGCTTAATCACAAGGTCTCTGGAACCGGAATGGAAAGTTCTCGGAATCTAAAATGGCTCTAATGATAGTCTTCTCTTCTCCTTTTGTCGCTCCTCGTCTCTATATTTATTTTGTGACTACTCTCCTCTCCTCTCTGCAGACAACCAGCCTATGTCTAACTCATCGTTTCTGCTTATCTAAATATCAACTTGCATTGGCTTTTAAGGTGGCTCCAACCCCCTCTGTTGCCTCAGGGTCTTTCAGCTTCCGTTCCCATCAATAGATGCCGCCTTCTTATTTCTTGGTTCACGCTTCTGAGAGAGAGAATCTGATTGGCTCAGCTCAGCATTGCGTACTAAGCCTCTGGATTGGCTGCCTTTAGGTCAGGTGATTGAACTTAAGCCAATCAGCTGTACATGGAAGGGTGGACTCATCACGTGCATCTTACAGAACCTGATTGCTTGAGGCTCCCCAGTCAGTAAGGTCTAGGGCAGGCTGTGGCTGCCCTTCTAGTACTTGGGGTGCATGTTAGCTAGTTCTTATTAGTGAATAAGTATTTTATCAAAATTCTCTGGGTCTCAAGGCAGTGCAGTAGCAGCATGGAGCACTGACTTTGGGATCAGGAGATACAAGTCCTGGTGCTGACCTGTTAGATTAGGTTCACTTTCCGGAGCCTCCATTTTTACATTCCTAAATGAGAGATTAAACTCAACCACAATATTTTGTGATATTCTCTTGTTTTATCTCCACCCACCCTTCCCAGAACTACCTCCTGCAAACGATCAGTTGAATGGAGACAAAACTGCCCAAACTAGCAGACTCACACAGAAAATCCAAACCGACTAGGAAGAGGACAGGGAGTAAGCTCGACGTCTTGTGAGGCTCTCTAGCTTGGCTTTCGTTAGCTCTAATTTGGTGAGGACTGGTTGGGGAAGATAGCTAATTTAGGTGGAGTGCTTTGCTTGGAGGGTAGGAGGTGGATGGGGGGAGAGAGAAAGTAGCTAATTGTAGCTAATACAATTGTACCAGATTGTATTTTCCAAAGGTGGCCACGACAATATCTCCAATCCCACATGCTTTTCTAGAGCCTTAACACTCCCCATCAAGAGTTTATGTCCCTTCCCTTTGAACCTGGGTACACCTTGGAGATTATCTTGAGCAACAAATAGAATATCATGGAAGTGGTGCTCTATGTCCCAGGCTAGTTCATAAAAATGCTACACACTTCCTTGTTCTCTTAGTAGGTTCACTTTTGGGACACAGCCACCATGCTGTGAAGAAACCCAAGCAACCTGTGGAGAGGAACCACATTTCCCAGCCCATAGCTTTGGCTGAATTCCCAGCCTGAAACTGGCACCAACTGGCCCACCACGTAACTGTGCCGTCTTGAAAGTGGGCCCTCCAGCTCGCAGTTGACCTGCCTCACCTGATGCCACATGGGCCAGAGAACTGTCACCCTGCCAAGTCCCAACCAAACTGCAGATTCATGAGCAAAATAAATGATTGTGATTGTTTTAGGCCACTAAGTTTGGGGGTGGTTTGTTAGACAGCAACAGACATCAGATATGGCATTGCATAAACACTTCTATGAACTGTCCTAGTTCTGTGAGTAAACAGGGAATGAGGAGGGTTTGAGACCAAGTAGAGAGAGAGAAGGGCTGAAAATGTGCAAGCGGAGTTCGTGGGCTGTATAAATGGAAAGGCAAAACCCCAATCTTAATAGCAGCTGGTTGCGCACTTGCTACGCACCAGACACTGAACCCTCCCCAGAGGTGGGGGCTGTTATTGTCTCCGTCTGACAGCTGAGGAAACCGATTCCTAGAGAGCTGAAGTCTTTCTCACCCAAGAGCACAAAGCCAGTGTGCTGGAGAGCTGACATTTCAACCCAGGTCTGTCTTCTCAACCACAGCGTGATGCCAGACGAAATTCACCCTTGACCAGACGTCTATTCTTAACAGATGTAAAACCATTCGATCAGGAAAATAGAGTCCCCATTGTGATTCATTGTGACTTTAATAATTAATTCTAATATATATGTAATGCTTTGCCGTGTGCCAGACACAATTCTAATGGCCTTACTTACATATTTTATTTAATGCTCACAATAAGTCTCATTTTTCAGGTGAAGGACCTGAGGCTGTAAGAGGTTAAATTACTTGCCCAAGGTCACACAGATAGTAAACAGCGGAGCTAATTCTGACACCAAATTCCTGGTTCCTAACCACTCCTGCTTCCTAATTTTATGGGCAAAGATAAAAAATGGAAGGCAGGACCAGGGGGAGGAGGGAGAGAGTTGTAAATGTGAGGAAAGAAGAAAAACCTAAAATAAGATACATAGGAAGGAAAGAAGGAGAAACGTGGAAGTGGGTTTTGTTACTGCTAGAACTGGTCATTTCCAAGCGGAGACAGCTCAGTGGAGGAGGGGTGTACAAACCATCAAGCCATTGTGACAGAGACACCAAGTCTGGGGGTGGAGGTGCGGGAACACCGGTGGGCTGACTCTGGAGCCTGCGTTCCGTAGAGCTGTTCTTCTTCCATTAACGTTGTAGAAATATATAGAGCGAAAGAGGAGAGTACATTGGAATGAAATACTGTGTAATTCATTTGTCTTCTTTACTGAGGAAATCTCCCTATAGTTTATCAGTAGGAAAGGTTTAAGTGAGTTTTCGAGTTCTTTTTATATACCCTTAAGAGGTGGGTTCTCCTTTGCCAGTGGGGGCCTTTTCATCATTCCATGAACCGCAAGTAGGGATCATTCTTTGGAATAAGGAGGACTTCTAAGAAAACTAAACAAGCGAGAATTCTCACAACCCAAAGCTACGTGACCACATGCAAAGAGAATGCAAAACATGTCCCAGAATGTAAATTTATTTCTCTCTACCCAATACGGTGTAAGCCTCCTGAACATACATACATAGTGTAACACATGCATATAGTCATATACACACATACACAGAACATACAGTGTCATATATACAGCCACATACACAACTAAACTCACAAAGACACACATAGAACATATATAGTCATGTACAGATATTTATGACACCCGTATGTATCATACACACATAAACTCACGTAGTTTCATGCACATACATACAGTCTGACACATGTGATAGTCGTACGCTTAATCCCACCTACATAGTCACTCACGCAAATAGATGCATACACGGAGTCATGCACATGGACACACAGACACAGACACTACTCCCCCCATGGCTTCCTGAGTACTGGGTTTTTCAAGAATCTTTAACTTGTAAAATTCTATCGAGTTCCTGGCTCTTAGGCTAGTCTGCCTGGGTTTAAATTCTGTTTCTTCCACTTGCTGGCTTTGTGACCTTGGTCAAGTTGCTTAACCTCTCTATGCCTCAGTTTCCTCATTTGCAAAATGGATATAATACTGTTAGTATGTCTACTTCATAGAGGTGACATGAGGGTCAAGTGAATTCTTGCGTGTACAGGGCTTAGAAAAGCGTCCGGCACACATTGTAGCTCTCTCGGAATGGCAGCAGTTATTGTTGTTGCTGTGAGTTGGGCAATGTTATCATCATCATTGTCATCATTTGTCATCATCAAAAACTTTTTTTTTGAACCCTGGTGTGCTACACCCTGTGCTGTGTGGATTACTTGTAGTATCTCCTTTACTACTCAAAATAGCTGCATGAGGTGAGTACTATTATCTCGACAGAGAGGGAAATTGAGGACTGGAAAGATTTGATAACTTGCCCCAGGTTACACACTGGCAGGTGGCTAAACTAGGATTTGAACATAGGTCTGTTTAGTTCCAAGCCTTGGTTGTTAACTGTATACAACATGTGATCTTAGCGATGAGCTCCTTTGCACACTAAAATTCTCCTCTGCTAGGTTATCAGCTCTCTGAGGGACTGTGTTTGTCTTGTTCATTGCTGTGTTTCAGCACATGGAACAGGGCCTGACTCCAGATCTACTTCTCTTTGAAAGAAAAATGGGTTCATTCACCTGCAAAATGGGGGTGATAATATCTACCTCATATTGTTGCAAAAATTCAACAGGGCAATGTCTATGAAAGTGCCTGGCACATATTGGGCTCAACAATGAGAATTTTTGTTGAATTAATGAATGAAGGATGACTCAGAGGCCTAAAGATTCAGGAACAGAACAGCATTGGCATCAGTGGAACAGGGAAGGCACACTGGGCCGTGTTAAAGGAACACGAAAAAATTGGTTTGATGTAGGTAGAGTATGAGGTGGCAGAAACCTCCCCTGTCTACATGAAATGACTTAGCGGGTTGGAAATGGAGAGATGGAAAGGTCATGGCAGAGGTGAGAACTCTCTCAAGGTTGATGGGAAAGCCCTTGTGTGGTACACAGCCCCTATCACGGCCCTGGTCGTCTCTGTCTCATGGTATGCATGCCCTGTGCGATTGCAGCCCTCACACTTTGAGTATAGGCTGGACATGATTGGCTCATTTTTATTGCATAAAATATGGCGGAAGTGATGTGATGTCCTTCTGCGATTAGCTTATAAAAAGACTGTGGCTTCCATTGCAGACGCTGTCTTGGATTGCTCACTCTACAGAAGCCAACTACAATGTCGTGATGCATCCCCATGGAGAGACACACGCTGTAAAGACCCGAGACCTGCCAGCAGCCACGTGAGTGAGTCTGGAAGTGGCTCCTCCCCCAGTCAAGCCCTGAGATGGCTGCAGCCCCAGCTGACACCCCATTGCAGCTTCACTGGGACTGTGACCCAGAAACACTTGGCAAAGCCACCCCCGGATTCCTGACCCAAAGAAACTGTGCATTAACAAGGTTTGTTATTTTTAACTACTCAATTTTGGGGTCCTTTGTTATGCAGCAGCAGGTAACAAATACACCTAGAATTGGCTGAGATCAGGTGAGAAAAGGTGTAGAGAGAAGAGTATGAAGTCAGAGCCTGGGGAAATGTCCTCATTGCAGTGCATGGTAGGAAGAGGCAGAGTGACCAGTGACACAGAGGTGAGAAATAGAAAGAAAGAAAAAAGGAAAGAGAGGGAGAAATAGTGAGGTGCTGGAGCCCAGAAGGAAGCAAAACAGAGCACCGAGGAGGGGAGGAAATAGGGTGGACATATTATACACAGCAGATAGATGTGGACTAAGAAATTGAGACATATGTGTCCATAGGGCAAGGTAATAATCTCACATCCTTCAGACTGATGTTCTTTCAGCAGTTTGCTTGGCATTTGTTTAGAGGAGAGCCAGAACACTGCATGGGGCAAAGTTTTCTCCTCTATCCACCCAAGCAATTAGCTTTGGCTTCAAACTTGTATGCTGTGTTCAGCAAAACAAAAGCCCTGCAGTTATGAGACCAGCCCTCACAGGGGGCAGTTGGAAATCCATTTGTTGTTACTCAAGCATGTCTCTTGGGGAGACCTCACAGCCCTTCCCAAAGTAGCTTGTCAAAATTTGTTTTCCAACTTCACTTGGTACTATCTCTGAGAGGAGTTCTGGTAAACACAATTTTCTTCCTTTTGTTGCATTTCCGGTGATGTTTTAAGAGTCTCATAGAGACTGGAGTTCTGGGCAGCTGTCTGGTTGCCCTGCCAATTAATTAGGTCCAGAAGGAGGGAGCATGGAGAGACGCCGTTTGATTGGCCATCCGAGGTTGCTCATAACCTTGGGCAGAGCAGTTTCAGTGGCAGGATGCTAGATTGAGTGAGGAGTACTTGTGTGCTGAGGATGTGGAATCTGTAAGTGCGAAGATGGCACTTTTGAGAAGTTTGATAGATTGAGGCGAGAATGGGGTGAAGGGAAATGGCTCTCGTTTTTTCTTTAATCATAGGGAAGATCTGACAGTGTTGCTAAGCAGAGAGGAAGGATCTGTAGGACAGGAAGATTCTGCTGTGTAAAAGAGAATCTGCAACAGAAGGGCAGAAAATGTCAGGAGTGGGCAGGAGTCAGAGGGACCAAGAGCCTTTGGGAAATTGGGCTTTGCAGTTGGATGCACTCAGATTTGAATATTGGCTCTGCCTCTTTCTAGCTGTGTATCCTCGGACAAGTTGCTTAACCTTTCTGGGCCTTGGTTTTCTCAACTCTAGAATGGGAATGGCAATGCTTATCTCACAGAATTGTTGAAGGGCTAAATGAGATAGTGTTTGTAGGGTATTTAGCAGAGTATCTGGCACTTTAGTAATACTCAGGAAATGTTGCAAAATTACAAACAAAATCAGAGGCGAAGCTAGGGGAAGATCTGGTGAAATTTAGGAGTGGAACAGAGGGTCGGTGCTTGGTAAGTTTTCCTTATAGGAAGTTATTTGAGGAAAATTCTGCTGGGGAAAGGAGCTTCTGGGAAAGTGATCTTTTGAATACCTTTGGATATTGTTGTGTAAGTTGTGATGGCTAGAGCTGTGGCAGCTATTTTGCCACCCTAAGGGTGTTCAAAAGGGCAATAGAAAGACAGTGGAGTGGAAAGGTGGAAATATCCTTTATGTCATTATTGAATTGCTGAACAAACTAGTTTAAACTCCTTATTATTTAAGCCATTTTTAGTTGGGTATTCTGTTAATTAAAGTCAAATGCATTGTAATTGATAAAGTGTCTCTGGAGGAGGGCATAGCATTTGTAAAAGTAAGGAGGCTGAAGGGAGCATGCTCAGGGAACTGTAAGTAGTTTGGCTACAAAATGTGGTGGAAGGTAGAAAAGAGAATTCTGAGAAGTACAGCAGAAATACAGCCATTGGAGTGAGAGATGGTTCAGTGTAAACGGCATTTATTTAGAGAAGAGCTTTAACACTGCATTGGGCAAAGGCTTCTCCTCCATTGACCTAAGAATTAGCTTTTGCAATGTCCCCAAATTCCTTGATCCTGGAGTATAAAGTAATAGGCAGGAAATAGTAGAAGACAAAGGCCAAAATACTGGCAGGGGACAGATCATGGAAGGCTTTGAACACCATGCCAGGTGGATGGATATCTTGAATGTAGCAGGGAGCCATTGAAAAATTTTAAGAATTAGAGTAGTGATGAGGTAAGATTGATCTTTTACCGGTTATATATTATCTGTTTCTAAATGGCCTGTATTGCTTGTTCTTCCTTGGGATGAAATTCCTACTCATCCTAGACGAACGAGCTCCATATTCCTCTTACTCTGTCTAGGTCAGACTCCAGGATAAATGGGGGCCCTGGTTTTATTACGCGGATAGCCTAGAACATGTGTTAATCTTCAGCAATGTGATATTTCTCATGTACTTTCATTTAGCTGCCTTGTCTCTTATTAAATCTAATTAGTTTCTCTGCTGCTAAGACATCGAGGGCATCCTCAAAATGAAAATGTGTAGCCTGAGTCAGATGTAGCAAGGGACCTCGTCCAGGGTTTTCTGCCACCCGCTTCAGAGGCTCTTAGTGTTGGAACTCAAGCCTGCCACCCTTCCGCACCCCTGTTGTCAATTGTTGGCAGGATAATAGACTTTTTAGAAGCAGAAGGATCTCGGGATGGATACGGTACCCTCAGTTTGCAGTTGAGGAAACCGAGTTCCAATGAGAGGAAATGACTTGCTCAATGTTAAGCAGCCACGCAGGGACAGAGGTGAAACTAGAACGCAGGTCTTCTGACCTCTGATCTGTTATCGCCTTTATGGCCACATCCAGATGAATGTCAACTGTAGACTTCTGGATGCCATCAGTGCATGAAAATTTTCACTAATGGATTATCCACTTAAAAATTTAATCCTCATGTAAATATGTCTTTTCGCTGAGCACTGGTCTATCCCCACCCATCTGGTCAGTGTCTCAACCAGCCTCCCCCTCAATTATCAGATGTCGCAAACACACAGCGGCGTTAAGGAGGTATAATGCGTACTGACTGCAAAGTGAAACTGCAGGTCTCGCCAGGAATGTGAGATCTCACGAAGCTGAGGACAGTGATTCCGGGGAACTGCTCACATCTCTTGCAAAGCCATTAGCAACCGAACAGCTGACAGAATCAGGCAATTAAAGAAGAGAAAAATCCACAAGAATGACCCCGCGATGGGTGCTGCAAAGGGGAGCGATGAGAACAGCAGAAGATGAAAAGAGACTCTTGGGAAAATTGATGAAGCTCATTTTAATGAACTTGCAGTAAAAGTCAAAGATGAGACGATGCATCTCTACAATATGTTGGGATATAATTTGGTTAGAAGAATTATGCTCTGTCCCACATAAATCAATGATACATTCTTGGTCTTCACAATCAGAGCGTGGAATTATAGCAACTTAATTATAACTTAAATTTGTTTAATGTGAGATATAAGCATATTTTCATAATTCTCAGTTTGATGTTTAAGTCCTAATCAAACTTTTCTTTCTACTTTTTAAATAGGATAGGATTTTATTTAGCTGCAAGTAGCATAAGCTTATGTACAGTGGTTTAAATTTTTTTTTAATAACATGAAGTTGAGGGAACGTGGTTTCTGGCTCTGGTGCATATTGGCTCAGTAATTCCAGAATGACGCCTCTACTGTTCTCTCGTATTTTCCCTCAAGGCTGCAAGATGACTGGGGCTGTACTGGCCTTCACACCTGCACTCAATTCAAGAAGGGGATGGGGAGAAGGTTGTGCTAGTCTTGTCTGACTCTCTTATTTTTTAAGTTTTAAAATTATTTATTATTTTTTATTTTTTTGAGACACAGTCTCACTCTGTTGCCCAGGCTAGAGTGCAGCGGCAGCATCATAGCTCACTGTAACCTCCAACTCCTGGGCTCCAGTGATCCTCCTGCCTTGGCCTCCTGAGTAGCTGGGACTACAGAAGCAGGTGCACCACGCCTGCCTGATTTTTCTATTTTTAGTAGAGATAGGGTTTCACTCTTGCTCAGGCTGGTCTCAAACTTCTGACCTCAAGTGATCCTCCTGCCTCGGCCTCCCAGAGTGCTAGGATTATAGGCATGAGCCACTATGTCTGGCCTAATTTTTATTTTAATAAAAGTAAAAATTGTATATATTTATGGTGTACAACATAATATATGTTTTGATATATGTATACAGTCTGGAATGACTAAATCAAGCTATTTAATATAACTTTTTTTGTGTGTGGTGAGAATACTTAAAATCTACCCTCTTAGCAAGTTTCAAATACACACTATATTGTTATTAACTATAGTCAGCGTGATGTACAAAGTCTGACTCTTTTCTAAATCAGAAAATCAAAGTCTTTCCCAGAAGCCTCCTTGCAGGTGTCTGTTTATATTTCACAGACCACAATTCCCCTAGCTGCAAGAGAGTCTGGGAACTGAGTATTTGACTTTCCAACCTTCAGACTGTGGGAGGTGGCAAGGGGTGAAGGAATTGTAAATAACCAGTGTCTCTCACAGCATTTCAAGTGGCCTTTAAACTAATTTGGGTATTAATTTCCAGCAAAACAACTGCAATGTGCAAATGGTCTGCTTTCCGTGTGTACTATATCTCCTTTGATTCTTGTTAGAACCCACGTGAATGACATAATTGTTATCACAGAGGAGGAAACTGAAGCTCAGTAGGATTCAGTGACTTGCCCAAGGCAACCCAGCTGGAACGTGGCAAAGCTGGGGTTTAGATCCTGGTTTGTCTGACTCCAGACTTCTTGATTTTCCCCCTGTGTTGTAATGCCCCATATCAGCATTTTCCAAAGCATGTCCCACAGAAATAGAGTTAAGGCGCTCCAAAAAAGCTGGGGGATAATATGGTCAAATAAATTCAAAACCCTCTGGGATAAACGGAATTAGACAAAGGCTTCTCTGATATTACGTTGTGATTCTCCCAGAGAGGGCTAGAGTCTGCATGCTTCCCACAATTATGTGATTATGGAAACTTTCAAAAACACAGCATCCCATAGGACTCCCCATTCACTGGCTCATCCAACGAATGATTGTTGAATTCGGACCATGATGCAGACATTTTTCCAGCTTTTGGGAAACATTGGTGATCAAGACTGACCTGGTCCCTGCCCTCACAGAGCTATTCATCCAGCTTACAGGCCACTTCTCCAAATGCACTTTGGGGAGGACTGTGATTCTTAGTTGGGTTCACCTGGTCCCAGGGGGTATCCCAAGGGCAGCCAGTGATCAGATCCTAGGACTGGCCTTGCATGGTGGCCTCGACCCCATTTAATTTGCTATCTGAAGTCAGTCTGCTGGTGTTTCACGTGTAAAAGGGCACATTCTCTTCCCTTCCTGCCATACGTGGGAGGGGAGATAGGTGTGCCAATGGAGGTAGAATGTTCTAGAAAGGAGGACAATAGGAGGGGAAGAGTGGTTGACCAGATGGCCTAGTGATGCCTCTGTCTCTCAGGCTTAGCGCCTATGAAGCAGGTGTCCCAAGATGCTCAGTTCTCACTGTGAGCCTGGCTGTCCCTCCCCCACCCATTGCTCCGACTCACTCCCTGTCGCTCCGCTTTTCCTCCCTTGATACTGCGGGTTCCTTGTTTTTTCTGATGACAGCTGACCTCTCTGTTTGTAATGCATTGCTAGAGTGAGCAGCCGGCCATAAAATATTAAATCCTAGCAAATATTAATGCCACTCTCATTGTCACATTAATTCGGCCTTGTGAATCGAGGGGGTCAGGATTGGGCTATTGAGCGGGTCTACCACGCTTACCCACCACCACCAAGGCCACCACCCCCGCCACCTCTGCTGGCACCACTAGCAACTGCGCTCGGTCTTCTTGCAACTGAGAAACCATCCCTTTGGGCCCTTCAGGGACTTTCTTTCTGCTTATTCCCTTTACCAACTGCTTCCTAAGGCGCAGAAGGTGTGCCCAGTAGGAGTGTTAAATTTTAAAGAGCTGTTGCTGAAAGGGGCATCCTGGGACTTCAAGGCAAATTCTAATCCAGATGGTGAAACATGTCACTCTCTCTCTACTCTGCCCTTATCCTTTCATTTCTCATCACTATCAAGATGGTCAATTATAATTCATAATAATAGTACAATGAATTGGTAAACTTAAAAATTATTTACCGCAGCGTTGAGAGAAGTTGCTGCATTTCCAGCTGCGTTTCTTTCTAGAGGTGGAGACTTTGCTTGACTGGGTTATGAGGGTGCAAAGCAAGTTCGTACCTGTTGTTCTGGGGGAAGAATACAGCATACATATTTTTGGATAGATGAAGGCTTTCCATCCCTATATTCCTTGTTACGTGGAACTTGATGACTTATGGGGAGGAGTTGAATAAATTTGCATGGGAATCACAGAGATTCTTGGGAGAAAAGAGGTTGAGGACCTAACCCCGACCTTTTGATATTATTGACCTTCTAGTATTATTAGAACATTTTTGATGGGTTGGGGAAACCTTGACTGAAGCCAGCAGATTGGACTCTGGAGGCTCTGGGGGTTAATTCTTTTTGAGGGAAGGATGGAAAAAGCTGGAATGGCAACTTGGGTTCAACATCAGGCCTGGGTTGTCTTAGGAAATGTCGTGGTGTGTGGACAATGTTGAAATGCCTTCTGACTTAACTAGCTTGGCACTGTGTGTGTGCTCTGGGATTTATTGCCCTGTGTTTTTGTTCGTATGTGTTATTTGTGATGAATATCCTGCAACTTGTACCTGTTTATAGGAGGTGTCTTCCAACATGTATCTGAGTGTACAAGTGTTTCCTAAGGATATAATTCCAGAAATGGCAGGCTAGGTCAGAGAGTGTATTAGGCAGGACAGGTAGGGTAGGATGAGTAACAAACACCTGTAAAAACTTAAAAGAACAAAAGCTTATTTCTCACTCATCCTACATGTTCAGCTAGGTGATATTTACGTCTTTTCACTCTGGGACCAAGGCTGATGGAACAGCCACCATTTCAAACATTGCTAATCACCACAGAAGAAAAAAAGAGTTCTCTGGATGTTACAATGGTAATTCAATGCCCTGGCTTGGAAGTAATAATAGTATTCTTCACTCCCTCTTATAACTCACTGGCCAGTACCAGTCGCATGTACAACATCTAGGCAACCATGAAGTCCGTTTTCTAACCATGTGTCTGGAAGGTGGAGAGCCAGAAATATTTGGTGAAGAGTAGTTATGACTATTTTAAAGGGTGTGAACATTTTGGAGGCTTCTGATACATACTGCCAGATTATCCACCAGAATGGTGTTGCCGGTTTATGCTCTCACCTGTGAAACTGCCCAATACTTGGTTTAATAACTTCCATTCTCCATTGCATTGCTCTCACACATGGATGTAGCACAAATGGTTTCCCCAGTCCTCTGCCAATGAGCACTTCCAATTTTTTCTATTACGGTGATATGATGAACATTATTCTACACATAAACATTTTTCCCCTTATTTCTTTAGGATAAGTTCATAGAGATCGGACTGCTGAATAAAAGAGCATTAATTCTCTTAAGGTGTTTGATACGTACTATCACATTGCCCTTTCAAAAAGTTTGTACCTTTTTATGCTCCTGTGGTCAGAATAGAAGAGTGGACCATACTTCTATGATCTTGTAGAAGAACAGAAGAGTGTCTGTTTCAGGGATTTCGAAGAGCGCTATTAACAGCTGTGAGCATCTTCTAAGTTCCTTGATTCCAATCTCCAAGTCCAGATACTCATGACCTTGGGTAGACAGAGCCTGAGTTTAGACGCGTGCATTTGCATCAGGTGAGGAATAGGAGAGAGAGAGAGAGTTTATCTTCAAGGACCATATCTAGGCTGGGCAGGCATTGAGTGTTCTAATTTGCTTTTGTCTTAACTTCGAGTGTCTGCCTGTTAGGTTTACCTTGAAACCTTGTCTCACATCAGCCAAACTAACGGATGAGGCTCACCAGATGATAGAAAAACTGATGTGGCCCTTGTGACACACTACATCAGCAAGCTGCTCAGCTTTCTCCGAGACAGTGGCCAAGTCAGCCCCACTCTGCTGATTACAGTGTAAGGGGAGAGGGCAACTGGCAAATCGAAGCCATTAATGGAGTGACTGGGGGAAGGACAGATAAAGGAGAGAGTGAGAACGAGGACTCGTAGATGCCTTTGCTGACAGTGGATTTATAACTTTGGGAAAAGTTAAAGAGCTACAAGCATCAAGAGCGACCAGAGTTTTGCTGCTGGTGACAACAGTGAAAATACAGTGTGTGGGTAGGGGAGGCACAGCTTTAAAGATTCGTGGACACTTGGAAGAAGATGAATTCTCAGATTATAATTCACTGTTGGTTTCTTTCTCATGTTCTTTGTGTTTCCACAACAATGATGTTTACTAAGGAGGAAAGAAGAGAAAGCATAGACAATTTTAAGTTGAGGTTAAACACTATATACGTGCACTCTGAACTTTAGCATAGTCATGCTTGTGCTTGTGTGTAAGTATAAATATGCATGTACACACACATATCCTCTGTACCTCTCTCTAGCCCTGCATTAATTAGAATATTTTAGCTGCATGGAATGAGCCTAACTCAAAGTGACTTAGATAAGAAGGACATTTATTATCAGTAGGGAGACCATATAATTTAGCATACAAACCAGGAAATTTTTGTTCAGGACAAATGCTACATCAGACATATGCTGGCACAAGTGTGAGCTGGACTATTTCCAGAAAACCCAGCTGTATAACCCCCAGAATTATTCTATGTATCAAGACATCTCTAGGCAGGGCAGCTCCAGGGTTAATTCAGGGGCTCGGAGGCATTGCGGCTCTCAAAGTCTCAATGGCTAGCCTTGTCCTTATCCTTTTCCCTTCGAGCTCAGAGATGGTTGCAACAACTCCAAGCATCAAGACATCAATCCTATCCAAAGGCATTGACTTTGTAGAAGGAAGGAAGGCATCTCCCAGGAGCCCTCAGCAGACTCCCACCCACCGCATTCATTGGTCAGAATTGTGTCACATGTTTGTTCAAGCCTCAACCATCACTAAGAAGGGCAATGAAATTACTGTGATAGGTTTTGACCAATCAAGACGCACCCCTTCCTTGGGGTTGAGAGGGTACAGCCTCACTTTGAACATTTAGCTGTTAGAAGAGTGAATAAAATTGAGGTTCTGTTGAAGAGGAGGGAGGGGTGAATGGTTGTTGGGCATGCAATCAGGAGGGCCCACTATGCACCCACTTGAGCCAGATTTCCCACCTGGGATCAGCTGATAGCAGGAAGGCAACCATAGATAGTCAATGGAATATATAGATCTTTTGCAAATAACCAAAGTCTAAAAATCTCAATGCATGTAATGATTTAATGCTAAAACAACATTTGTATCCTTTATCTCTCTGGATCCCCACAACACCACTGAGAGATTAGTAGTAGAGGAATAAGGGTCCCCATGTCCCAGAAGCAGTCAGGGTCTGGAAACCGAGATGCTAATGGCTGCATCCAATGGGAAGGGAAGCCGGGTGGCTGGTGGTCCCAGAGATATTAAAATGTCCAAGGAAGGATTAGAACTCAGTTTTCTCTGACTCTGAAATTTGTTATTCTGCTGTCCTATGCTGATCTCAAAAGTCAAAACTTTTTTCTGTTGGAGGAATGGGGATGGGTATAGGAAGTAAGGAACAAACATCATTTATCATTGGGTTGAGAGCTGTACCTGGAACACTGTATTTTTTCTCCCATATGAGACAGGATGTTCGAATATAAGTGCCAGAGAATGATATGATTAAAGAGACAATTTGAGTCTATCTTATTATTTTTTAAAAGATTAAAGAAAGGTATAGGAGGAAGGAATACAGGAAGGGAGAAAAGTATTGTCTGAGTTTTGTATTTTTTTAAAGCGCTGTTAATAATTTTTAACTACACTGTGGTTACTTTTGCCGCATCTCATAACCAACTTCCATACATTAGAGGGTGCCAACCTACTTTCTTGAGAACTGGCGCTCTGCAAGTCACCAGCGGGTGGAGTAGAAGGAAGGGAGTAGGGAGAAGGGGAGAAAACCTGAATTCCTTCAGAAATACCCCATCTTGTGTGGCTGTCAACTGCCACCCTCCGTTTCTCCTCTTCTCCTTCTGTGCCCCACTTCCTCCCCATCTCTCTTCTTCCAATTAAAGCCTACTTGGGACCCGTTTCTAACAAGGGGCTGTGTGTGAGTGCTTCCTAATGATTTCGTTTTCAACATGTCATGAATCAGGAAGCAGCTGGGAGCGGAGCGGCTCGGATGTGAGCAGCCCTGGCTAATTAGGTTTCCGGCTGCCTTCTTCCTCTACCCACCCGCTACCGGACTGCTGCCCTGTCATGCCCTCTGTTGGATTGCATTCTGCTGGCTGTCTGGGTTAATTCGAAGATCTCATGCAGAACTACACTGTCTTCTACATTTATTAAAGGTTTGTCTGCTGGGGCTGATAATGCCAGAAATAATTAGCAAATTCTTCATCCCCTGGGGGTGTCTCCTCGATGGATGACCTCATAGTGGTCAGAGAGAGTGGATACCACCAAAGGGGCATTTGTCAATTTGTGGGGGCATTTTTAGTTGACAAAAATGACTGCAGGAGAGGTGTTAGTATTAATATTTAGTTGAGCAGTCCAAAAATGATAAACTTCTTGTAAAGCCAGTCCTGCACAACAAAGGATTATTCTGCCTAGCGTGCCAAATGGAGAAACCACTGCAAATCCCTGAAAGGTGCACAGAGCAGGAGGGATCTTTAGCTTCAATTGCTTCCCTTTAAAATGCTTCCCATATAGGCAGGGAGGCAGGAGGAAAGGGGCTCTAGTTTCTCTCTGAAAGTGTTCTGGGCACTCCTGGATCATTCTGTCTCTGTTTTATCTCTGGAACTCCAAGAGCTAGCACAAGGCCAAACACACCGCATAATAGATTTTCAATCGTCCAGTGTTGATTTCAGTTGTTCATGCCTTTTTCTAACCACGGAATGGTTCCTGGCTTCAGTGAAGTGTTAACTGATTGTCTGCTATCTTATCAGGGTCCGACAAGGAAGACAGAAACCACACTAGGTGTTTGAACAGAGAGAGGTTAATTCTGGGAATTGGATGGACAGGTCATGGCGAATGGAGAAGCAAAGGCAGAACAAAGAGGTAGCACTGATGTGATAACCGAGGGAAGCAGCTACTGCCCCTGTAGCTGAAGGAACAAAGGGAAGGGCATGTGGTTATCGAAACCTAGACGCTGGGAAGAGGAGCTCATGGAGCCGGGGCTGAGACCTCTGATAAAGGGACATCCCTGGTTTGTGCCGGGACCCATGAAAGGTGCACACAGGCTGATTCTTGGAGCACTGAAAGCAACTAGAGACAAATTACTTGCTCCAGTGGGGTGGGGGTTGGGGAAGCAGGGAATGGAAGGTTGGGAGGAATTGCTTTGCTTGGAAGGTGCTTACAGGGACAGAACGCAAAGAAGAAGCAGCAGCAAGTCCCTTCTCCCTCCTCCATGCTTCAAGTCTCCCCCAATTGACAGTATCAACGAAAAAACCCAGCTGGCAGAAAAGAAATGTAGTTTGCAGACTTAGCACCGCTAGCACAAAACAGAATAATGGCAGGTGGATTTAGAGCTGGGAGACAACAGTGGAAAAGTAGCAAGTCTTTTATGTACTGGATTTCGTCTGGATTATTTCATCCTATTATGTACTAGATTAGGTCTTGGAAACCCAGAGGGGAGCAAAACAGATACAATCTAGGCCCTCAGAGTTTACAGTCTATCCAGAGTTTGCAGTCTGGGACGTGACTGGAGTAACTGCAAACACAGTTAATTAATTATTGTTATAATATGTATTTTACTTTATTTATATAAATTTATGGAATATAAGTGCAATTTTGTTGCATGCATAGATCATGTTATGGTCAATTCAGGGCTTTTAAAGTATCTATTGCCTGAATAATGTACATTGTACCCGTTAGGTAGATTTTTAAAAAAATCTTCAGAATATTACAAGGGTATAAATGTTTTGGTTCCATGGATTGCTTTTGCACTGCTTGAGTCCCAGTTATGTGTGCTCATCGCCCAGATAGTGTACACTGTGTCTATAAGGTATGATTTCATCCATTCCCTCCTTCTCCCTCCCGTCTGCATGATTGCTACTGAATTTTACTTCCATCTGTGCACATGAGTGCTGATCGGTTATTCCAATATCATAGTGAGTATGCGTCGTGTTTGTTTTTCCGTTCTTGCGATACTCCACTTAGGAGAATCGTCTCCAGTTCCATCCAGATTGTTGCAAAAGGTATTAATTCATTTTTTATGGCTGAGTAGTACTCCACAATATACACAGATCACATTTTATTAATCCACTATTGTACTGATGGGCACTTGGGTTGATCTCACATCTTTGCAATTGTGAATTGTGCTGGAGTAAACATCTGAGTGCAGGTGTCTGTTTGATAAGAGGACTTTTTTTTTTCCCTTTGGTGACATTAGGTAGTTTTAAAGCAAAAGTACAGGGCACAGTGAGAGCATGTAACAGGGGGACATGAACTTCGTTTGGGATCTGAGAGGCTTCCTTTGAGGAAGAGACACTTAAGGCATAGCCTGAAAGGTGAGGGGAGAACTTAGCAAAGTGAAAGGAAGAGACAGAGGAACAGTACCGGCAAAGGCTTGGAGGTGAGAGGACGGTGGACCCCTTGGAGAACTGAAAGGAACAGAGTGTGTGGAAGAGTGATGTGAGGACCACGTCCCCATTTTTCGGGGCTCCAATCCCACCTCCTCGTCGAGGTCTCCCTTTCAGCTCCGGGACAGACAGGCACTGAGCCGTTTCCCTCTGAACTCAACCTTGACCTCCTCTGGCGCTTGCTTCTGCGTCGGCTCATGCTGCCTCTGGGTTGTTGATTTCTTCTGCTGTGTGATCCTTGTGTTGATAAATAACTTCCTGTCTATAACTGCTCCTCCCAACTCCCCTTCTCTTTGCTGAACCTTGTGCAGTTACTCAATAGGTGATTGATTTAACCTCACTCGTAATAAAAACTGCAGATCAAACTATCCTTGAGACAACATTTCTCACCTCTAAAATTGAACTATATGTGAAAAACGATAGCACCCAGTGAGGCTGCAAACCAGGAAGAAGGAGGCACTTTATGTGGTGGTGTGGGAGGGTAAATTCAAGCAAGCTTAACAGAAAGGGATTTGGTAAAATAAATCAAAAAGCCTTATAATACTGCAAATTCGCTTGTAGGAATTTATCCTAAGGAAATTATCACAAATGTGCCCAAAGCTAATAGCTATGAAGATGCTCATGGCAGTATTCTTTATAATACTGAGCTGGCTAAGTGTTTAGCAATTAGAGACTGGATTAGTAAACCATGGTGTACACATGTAATGGGTTTTGTTGGAGCCTCGAGAAGGCAGTTTAATGATTCCCTGCAAAATTCAGATAGACCCGAGTCCAAATTCTGATTCTCCAACTTATCAGCTTTCCTTCTCTGGAAAAGCCATTGGGTTTTTTGGAGCCTTGGTTCCCTTGTGCAAAGGGAAGGCACAAGGGAACTTGTGTATCTCCCTCACCTGGGTTGTCGGGAGGTTCAATGTGGTGACATGGTCGTGGATGAGGAGTGAGGCTTCCATCTTTGTGGGATTTTTTTTTGGACCCTGAAATATTCAAGTTCTCCTGTCCCCCTAGACTCTCTGCTCAGACCAGGCATTGTCCCCTACGATCCTAGGGAAAAAAGGACTGTATCTTTGGAAGTCCAGAAGGCTGAGGTCTTGACAAGAACAAGAGTTTAGGAAGATTTCCTGGGGAACCATTTATCCCCTAAGCTTTCTAAACTCCAGACTGGAGGAAGGGCAGAGATAAAACACTTAGAGGCATGTGGGACCCTGAACAATGCCTCTCTGAGGGAAGAGTTCTGGAGGGGTATTAGGGAGCAGGACCCTATTTTCAGTTTTGGATTTTGTGGGGGTCTCTCTGCCCTGGTGAAGCCCGGCTGTCTGGGCTCAAAGCCCAGCTGCTCCTCTGAATGTCTGTGTGTGTTCGTCAGGGTTCCTCGGAGAAATGGAACCCATAGGATATAGATATAGATATGGATATAGATAAAGAGGAGATCTAGTAGGGGAATTGGATCACATGATTGTGAAAGCCGAGAAGTCCCACAATATGCCATTTGCAAGCTGGAGAACCAAGAAAGCAGGTGGTGCAGTTCAGTCCAAGTCTGAAGGGCTGAGAAGCTGGAGTTCTGATGTGCAAGGGCAGGAGATGGGTGTCTTTCTCACATGTCGCACCTATACACCTTGCCATAAACAACATAATCTAACGTGCTTGCAAATTTTCCACAAATGGCACTGTGTTAGTTATCTCTCGCTGTATATCAAGTTACCCCCAACTACCTCAAAACATAGTGACCTAAAAGAACAAATATTTATTAGCTCACAGTTTGTGAGGGGCAGGAATCCAGGTGTGGGTTGAATGGGTGTCACACAGATTAAAAAAATATGTGTTCAAAAAAAAGATAGATGTCCCAGCTAGTAGAGAGAGCTGATTTACCCTTTCTCCATCTTTTTACTCTATTTGGGCCCTCAGTGGATTGGTCGATGCCCACTCACGTTGGTGAGGGCAGATTTTCTTTACTCCATATGCTGATTCAAATGCTAATCTCCTTCAGAAACACTCTCACAGACACACTCAGAAATGATGTTTCACCAGCTATCTGGGCACCCCTTAGCCCAGTTCAGTTCACATATAAAAGTAACCATCTCACTATGTGACCTCAGGCAGGGGACTTAAGCTTTCGCACCTCAGTTTCCACATCTGTGATAGGGGATAATGATGGATCTCACCTCATAGAGCTGTTGATGGGAATAAAGGAAGCACATCTTGTTAAGTGCATAGAACGGTGACTGAAAAAGGCTCAATATGGTTAGGAGATTGCAGGCCACGTGGAGATGCCTTCAGTGTTAACTGGTGCAGTAGGTGGAAGGGCACAGATATGGGGGTGGCATGGCCAGATAGGTGACATCCCGAGACAAAGTGTGTGTGTTTCCAATGGCCCTGGAGTGCTGTGGTCCCCAGCCCCTAAATGACCTGGAGATTAGGGAGGAGGGAAGGAGAGAGTGAGACAGGAATTCTGCAAGGCTTCCTGTGGCCCAGACACAGGTACTCCAGCAGAGCGGGTGCATCCCTTCCCTGAGGGCAGCCGATGTGGCCGGTGGCACCGTGGCACAGGCCACATCTCGGTGGATGCCAGTAGAGGACATGGTCTGGCAAAAACACAGACCTGGCCATCCCTCCTTGGTGATGGTATGGGGACATCTGAACACTCCCTGGAGCTTGGTATCTTTCCCACGGAGAGGAAAGGAGTGAGAACATCTAAAATATGACTTGGTTCAACCTGAAATCAATGAGAAAAATAAAAATCACTCGAGAGATTGAATTTACCTGGAAGTGACAAGATTAAATGTTCTGCTTCATAGAATTTGAGAGACTCAAGACAGAAATTAAGTTCAGTGGGAAACCTCCCGCCCCCACACGGGCACACACACAGAGGCTAACACGTTTGCACGCCTGAGAAGGTGCTAGGAAATTCACAGTTACTACGTCTGCAAAGGGCTTGGCGTGCGGTAAGTGCTCCATAAATGGGAAATAAATACATACTACGTAATAATAATGAAAAAAATCTAAATTTGCGCATGGCAATGGTCAGTGTTTCAGGTGGACAGAAGGGACGACCCAGGCTCCGTTGTCTCCCCATTTCCTCCTGACTGTCTCCCCCTTTTTGGGCAACTCCTCCTCTTTGCCAAGTCTTGAAAGCAAAGCATAGCAAAAGGACTCTGAGTGCATGCCACACCATAAATACTTCCAGTGGGAACAGAGATTTATGGTGTTATAAAGGCCAGCGGCAGGCCCGGTTTGTGTTAATAGCCTTGTTAGTTACATTGCTGTAAAACCCAGATCTCCACACTGCTTAACAGCTACAGTTCTGCTCAGCAGCATTAATTCAATAAATCGAGCCCCCATGACATAAATCATACAGCCCCTGGAACCTGATTAGGAAATCCCTCCTGATGGGTTAGAGATGGACAGATTGAGTGAGGCCAGTGAGCTTCTAGCAGGAACAATGAATCATGTGACACAGCTGTCTCTCTGGTTGTCACTGTGGGTCATTTCCTACCTGTAATCCCAAATGGGCTCAACTTTGACCTTGAGTGTGGAGGGCCCGAGGATTGCTGGTGATCCAGGAGCAGTGCCTTCAGGGCCCCCATTAGCTCCTACGGTGCCTTAGTGCAAATTAGAAAAAGCGCCCTCTGCAGGTGGCTGCAGCCTCACAAGTGAGTGGCGTGGTGGTAGAATGGCACCTTTATGCTGGTTAGAAAAAGGTCAGAGGAGCTGCAGGCTGGATTCCAGCCCCCCCGGGTCCTCACCCCCAATACCCTCAGCCAGGGGGCCTGCTGTACTGAAGAACCCACACAGCCAAATGGGGTGGCCTGGGTGACCTTGTAAAATTCAACTACAACAAAAGAAGTGAAAGCTTGTGATTGAAAGACCTAGAAATTATAAAGTTAAAAACAAGCAAGGCTGGACACAGTGGCTCACATCTGTAAAACTAGCACTTTGGGAGGCCAAGGCAGGAGGATCGCTTGAGGCCAGGAGTTTGAGGTTTCAGGGAGCTAGGATGGTGCCCACTGCATTCTAGCCCAGAGTGACAGAGCAAGACCCTGTCTCAAAAAAACAAAACAAAACCCAAAAAAACAAACAAAAATAAGCAAGATGAAACAATTTATTGTTAGGCATATATATATATATATATATATATATATGAAAAAAAAACTAAAGAAAAAAGTCAGTAGAATGACTAATCCAACATTTAGGGGCATGGTCACCACTAAGAGAAAGGCAGGAGATGGCATGAGAGAAGCACATAGGTAGATGAATGTAGATGAATTTACTGCTAACATTTAGGTTCTTGGTCTGGACGATGGGTTCATGGTGTTCATGATATTATTTTATCAAGAAATCCTATTGTATTTAAAAATACAATAAATAAAATGAAAGGGCTAATCATTAGCTAATGATAAATCCAATTCTATGAAGCTGGGGAGAGGGAGAGTCACAAGAAAGAAAGTAGACAGGCGAGGTCTGCTGTGGTCTCTCTTTTCCCTCCCTCCCTCCCTTACTGCTAAGAACAGTCCACGCTTAATGGGCCCTGCGCTAGGCACCCGACAGTCCCCCATCCATTGAGTTCTTAGAACCACCCTGTGTGCTAGCAGAGAACTGGGGTTGAATCCTGACTTCACCATTTCCAAACTGTTTGATCTTGGGAAAGTTATTCTACTTAAACACTTTGTGCATTAGTTTTCTCATCTGTGAAATATGATTCAAAAAAAACTGAACTGAAAAGATCAGCACAAAAGAAAGCAAGAGTGAGTTTGCAGGATAAAAATAGACAACAAAAATAAATAAATAAAATGTGAGTAGCAATAGTAGCTATTTTGTAGGCTATGAGGATTAAATGAGATATTAGGTTCAAACCTAATATGTGCTTGGCATGTAGTAAGTATGAAATAAATGGTAGACATCAGGACATCCTTATGCCCATCTTACAGATGAGGAAGGTCTGTGAAGTGCTGAAAAGTTAGGTAACTTGCCCAAGACTGCACAGTTGGCACCAAATGGCCATTCCTTTCCTCCCTTTCTATACAACTCATTCTTTCTTCCCTTTCTATTTCATACACAGATTGCTTGAGTATTTCATGTGAGCTAAGAATGTGCTAGGTTCTGAGGTGCAGAAATGGAAGCATAATGTATACAATTCTTACCCATAAGGATCCCGTCATCTTTGAGGGTGGGGTGCTACTGAGGGTGTGGAATCCCCCAAGAGACGGTGGAGGTGTGGCCTGTCCCAGGGGACCTGAGCTGGGCTTGAGCTCAGATTCCCTCTGTGCTGGGGCAAACCTGTCCTTGCTTTCTCTCTTGGCTAAGTGACACCTGGGAGAAGGATGGGGTTTCAAAGGCCCATGGGGAGAGAAGAACTCGGATTTCTCCTGCCACACGTGCGTGGTTTACAGACATATGAATGGAGGCCTGATTTTCCAGGTGTTTCCACCAAGCTCAGTTGTAGCGAGAGCTTTCCAAAGTCACCTCTGACTTACGTTGCAAACTGTAATGGATTGCCCGGGCCTCTTCACACAGTGGCTGTGTTCCCCTCTGAGTGAAAGCAGAAGAGGCTTTGCAGCCTCCTGAGGCCTGGACTCTGAAGCCTGAGAACACTGCCGCTGCCTCATTCCATTGCTCAGAGCACATCACGCGGCCAGCTCAGTCTAACGGGTGGAGGAATAGACTCCACAGCACGGGCGTGTGCAGAGATGGGAGAATTGTTGATGCCAACTTTGCAGACAATCCGACACGGGCTTCTAATCCCATCTTGAGGGGTGGTTGTCACGGAAGGTTTCCTGGAATAGGCAACTTCTAACCCGGCACCTATAGTTTACGTCTGAGTGGCCTAGAGACCACGGAATATCGAACACAGAGGAACAGCGTGTGTGAGGGCCCAGAGGCAAAAGGGAACATGGCACTTTCAGAGACGTGAAGGAAGATCGACAAGGAAAGCAGTGGGGAGTGGTAAGACACGAGGCTGGGGAGGGGCGCAAGGTGGGTCGTGGGGGGCCTTGTAGACGTAGCACTTCATCCTGAGGACAGTAAGGACCCTGGAAGGAGGTTGAGCGTGGGAATGACGGGATCTGATTTAAGCTTTAAGGGAGTCCCTCCGGATGCTGTAAGAAGACTAGATCGCAGGAAGGTAGAACGGGCGTTCGGAGCTCAGTAAGAAGGCTGCTGGAATTGTCCAAGCAAGAGCTGGTGCTGGTGATAGTGGAGATGGAGGGAGACGGGTGAATGGGGGAGGTTTTCAGGAGGTCAGTGTCATTGTGGGATAGGGCAGGGCATCCTCCCGATGCCCTGGGGCTTGAACCGAAATGAGTCACCTTCTCGCCTCACCTCCACATCCACTGAACCTTCTTCTTTCTGTCTCTTCCTTTCCGTTCTGCGGCAACCACCCACCCCGCCCACCCCATGTCTAGGTGGCTTCAGTAGTCTACTGATTAGTGTCCCTGTCTTCTGGGTCTCCCTTTCCGGTCCACCTTGCCTGCTGTCACTAGAATAAACTGTTCTGTAATACAGCTTCACATCATGCCAGTTTTCTGCAGAAAAACAACAAAACCATACTGGGGTTCCCTGATCATTACAGGAGAAAATGAAAAGTCTTTTGTGTGGCATTTTAGGTATTCCTCAGTGTGGTCTTCTAAAATTTGTGCCTTAGTGGTGTTGCATAGCATCCCACCTGCCAGATATAAAAGTGTTACTGGTGGTTGGGGAATTCCTGAATGACAATGAGAACAGCGACGACAGTGTAGTGTGGCCGTATCTATCAAAATTAATTAAATTTGCCTTGTGACTGATGAAGTCAATGTGGAGTTGTGCCTCTCAGCCCCTCCTTTAAGGGAGGGCTTGCCGCCCAGCTGTGGGGAGTGTGGTCAGCAGATGGCCTTCGGCTGTCAGCTCCTTTGGCAGCTGCAGGGAGCTCCCTCCCCCAAGGTCATGCACTTCGGGGGCAGCTGACATCCAGTAACTGAGAGAGACAGGGGTATACAAGCTTGGCTGTTTTGACTTTTTTCTCTGTCCAATTCTGCTTCCTCCTCCTTCCCTTCAAAATTTTTTGGGACAACCTTATTGAAATATAATGCATATACCATGCAATCCACTCATGTATAGTGGATGATTAAATTGCTTTCAGTATATTTACAGAATGGTGCAACTATCATCACCATCAATTTTAGAGTTGATCACCCCCAAAAGAAACCTATACCCATTAACATTCACTTTTCATTTTCCCCCAAACTTCCAGCCCTGGGCAACCACTAATCTATCATCGCTAAAGATTTGCCTGTTCTGGACATTTCATATAATATGTGGTCTTTTGCATCTGTCTTATTTTATTTAGCATAATGTTTTCAGTGTTCATCGTGTTACCATCAGTAGTTCATTTCTTTTTATTGCTGAATACCATTCTATCATAGCGTGAATATACTACATTTTATTCATCCATTCCTAAGTGGATCAACATTTGGGTTATTTCCACTCTTTTTGGCTATTACGAATACTGCTGCTATGAACATTTATGTACAAGTTCTTGTGTGGACATATGTTCCTAATAAACATTTTGCAACCCAAACTCCATCTCGGCGTCTGCTCTGGAGAATCCAACCTGCGACACTTGGCAGTTTCCCCTTTAGGAATTTATCCTATGGAGAAACCTGCACAATACAAAATGACATGTGTACAACATGATTTACAACAGCGTGATTTATCCTGGCAAAAACAACAGGATTATTATCTCGGGGTGGTCAGAGATGTTAAGTGATCTCTTAAGGAGCACAGCAAGGAAGTGGCGGACCAGGATTTGAACCTGGGTTTGCGGTTCCTTAACATGTCCTCTTTCTGCTCCCCTCCCACCTGGATTCTGAGTGGGCTTTGTACACACATCCCACAGACTAGCTGCTCTCAGTTTAGGAAGAGCCCTTACCTGTGCTGAGTTTGGACTGTACAAGTTTGCAGTGTTTAAAAATCTGGAGATTGCACACGCAAATGCAGATTATCAGTTTATTTTTAAAAAACAGAAAGGCACAAACTGCCAGCATTTGACTTGTATGTCTGCATGGCAAGGCTGGCTGGTGCTGAGTAGTGGCTGTGCCATTTGCATGGGCTCTTAGTCCCCACCTGTCCCCTCTTGTGCACATCCAGCCCACGCCACTCACTTTTGTTCCCTGCCGGGCTCTCCTAGGCATCCGAGTTTGAGACCTTTGCAATTTCAGTGTTTCACTCATTTTGGGTATGTGGTTCTGAGAGGCCGTCTCCAGCTGGTGACCTAGCCTTCACGGTAGGGAAACCCAGTTCCTAAAGTTCCTTCCCCTTTGTGGATTCTCTTTCTTTGCTGGGAAGAGGAAGGAGAGAGGGAGGGAGAGGGTGTTTTAGCTTGCTTAAGCTGCCATGGAAAAAATATTAATACCATAGACTGGGTGGCTTAAACAGCAGAAATTTATTTTCTCATGGTTTTGGAGGCTGGAAAGTCCAAGGTCAAGTTTCTGGTGAGGTTCAACTCCCGATGAGGGCTCTCTTCCTAGCTTGCGGACGGCTGCCTTCTCACTGTGTCCTCACAAGGTGGACAGAGAGCTCTGGTGTCTGTTCCTCTTCTTAGAAGGGAACTAGCCCTCCGGTAAGATTAGGGGCCCACTGTTATGACCCCATTTAACCTTTATCTCCTCCCCACGGGTCCTATCTTCAAATACAGTCACAGTGGGGGTTAGGGCTTCAGTGTTTGAATTTTGGGGAGACACGAACACACAAACATTCAGTTCCTAACACATGGATTGCTTTGTTTCTCTTTTGGTTCCTATAGCAAACTGATGTCTAGACCCAGGTGATTCCTCTGAGCCTGCCAATTCCTTGCCTATGGATTCTGTAAGACGTCCTGATATCCCTCCTTATAATAAGGCTCCTTTGTGCTTAAGTTAGCTTTACTGGGTTCCTGTTACTTTCTACTAAGGGTGACGACAACTATGAATGATAGGCACCAATACACCGTGGATGTGAGCATGGATCTAGCAGTCAGCCAGCTTCTGCCACTCAGTTCCTCACTGTCCACAAGCAAGTGACTTAAACTCTAGGATCCTCAGTTTCCTCTTCTGTAAAGTGGGGATGAAATAGTACCTAACACACTGGGTTATTGTGAGGATTTAATGACATGTACGTAAAGTCTCAGCAGAGTGCCTAGTACATAGCAAGCACTAATAGAAGATTCTTTTTTATAATAATCATAACAATAATGATGATTATTGTTGTTACCACTGTTATTCAGTGGACCAGGTGGGCCAGATTATTTCTGTGATTTTCCTGGAAGTCTCATCCCTGGGTTTTTACCTAATCACAGAGTGGGGTTTTTGGAGTGTCTACCATGCTCCTGAAATTGTGTCTAACATTTTGTTCAAAAGGCATTTATTTTTCTGCCTAGAGGAGCCCAGAGGTTTCATCAGATTCTGAAAAGGGTCTGTGACCCTCGCACCAAACAGTTGCAGATCACTCCTCTATGCCACAAGGATTCCACAGTATTTCAGGGTGACCCTGAAGGAGTGGAAGTTGATCCTTCTGGGGATTAGGTCAGTGCTAAGACAGATTTCAGTTCAAAGCCTTAACATAACTTCCAGAAAAGCTCAGCAATCTGAGGCCCACAATCAACTTTATCAAAGCAATTTAGCAGGAATACAGTTATCTCCTGGCAGAGCGCAGCCCCACGGGGAAATAAAATTTGATGGGAGCTGCAAGGTCTCCTGTGTCCTTTGGAAAGGTCAACTGGATGTGTGAAGGAGCCTTGTGATATGAATGAGTGGGAAGATTGGAACATTCCAGAATGAGGTCATAGGCTTGACCTCTTGTCAAGGTTCATGAGGGATTATAGGGACATTTGCTGCAACCCTGACCCTGGAAATTATGGATAAAAGGTATCATTGCCCAGAGTTATCTTCCAAACGTATAGTCAAGATCAGGCTATACTACCCAGCAAAAACCTCCAGTGACTGCCTCTTATTTAAAGCCATATTTCTCAAACTGGGGCACTGTAGCCCCAAAGACACATGGCAGTGAACCAGGAGAGTCAGAAAGCCACAGGTTAAACAGGAAGAACTTTCTGGGACCAACAACTTTTAAGATTTTTTGGAGGGCAGAATTGATTAAACATGAAAACGAATAATTAAAGTATACATACGTGTATAATACAAGCTAAGTCAAGAGTAGCTGGAGAAATTTTGCAGTTGAAGTCATGAGCTTAGCACTTCAGAATGAACACGTTACCTAATTTGTTCTTCTCTTCTGTTTATAAATATTTGGGCAAAAAAAAAATTGGCTTAAACAATAGAAATTTATTTATCATAGTTTCAGAGAGTGGGAAGTCCAAAGATCAAAGTGCCAGCAAGGTGGTTTTCATTCCAAGGTCTATTCTCTTGGCTTGTAGGTGGCTACCACCTTTCTGTGTGCTCACGTGAATTTTTGTGAGTGCGGAGGGAGAGGGAGCAAACAAACTCTCTGGTGTCCTTCCTGTTCTGATTATGGGGCTCTACCCTCATGACCTCATTCAACCCCAGTTATCTCCCAAAGGCCTCATCTCCAAATACCACCATATTGAGGATTAGGGCTTCAACATATGAATTTCGTGGGGGTACATACATTCAGTCCATAATAAACTTGTATATGTTACCTTATTTGGAGAAAGGGTCTTTGCAGATGTGATTAAAGATATTAACATGTGATCATCCTGGATTACCCTGTGGACCTTAAATATCATCACATATATCCTTATAAAAGAGATGCAGAGGGAAATTTTACACACAGGCAAAAGCACACGGGAAGGAGGAGCATACGAAGACAAAGCAGAGAGAGATGTGGCCACAAGCCAAGGAATGGTGACAGCCACTGGAAGCTGGACAGGGCAAGGAATGGATTCTCCCCTAGAGCCTCTGGAGGGATCAGGGTCCTGCTGACACACAGATTTCAGACTTCTCCAGAACTGCGTGAGAATAAATTTCTGTTGTTTCCAGCCATCCTGTTTGTGGCAATTTGTGGCAGCACCGTTAGGAGAATAAGTCACTGTACTGTAATCTATGCAGCCATCCCCGATTGGTGAACATTTAGGTTGCTGCCAAAATTTTAAAAAAATTTTAAATCATGTTACAGTGAACATTCCTGCATGTCATCTTTTCCCACCTGCACAAACTTTTGTATTGGAGAAACTCCTGGAAATGGAATTGCTGGATTAATGGGCGTGAGCAGTTCTCATTTTGATAACTACCGGGATCTGGGCTCTTTAAAAAAGATTGCTCCTATGTTATGCCCTTCACATGCACCGTATGAGTTTGGTATTATTACTGCTGACCCCTCTTACAGATTAGGAAATTGAGGCTCAGAGAGCTCAAATCACTTGCTCAAAGTTATGCATTTGGGAAATGGCTAAGTCAGGATATAAATCTTGCCTCTGTGACTTTTTATTTGTTTAAGATAATGAATGTAAATCACTTAGCATTCTACTTGATACCAAGTCAATGTTGCCTAAATGTTATTATTATCACATAATAATAATATGGGTTTTTCTTGAGGTATATAACGAAAGCAGTACCATGTATGATGAAATCAACAGATGTTTAATGAGTGCCTACTATGTGCCACACATTGGGCTTGACACTGGGGCAACAGCCATGAATATGTCAGATAGGGCCCCTGCCCTCCCAGAGTTAATAGTCCATCAGAGAAGATGGATTTTAAAATAATAATTCCAAATGTGACAGGTGCTATGAGGGAGAAGTGCCAAGTTGAGGAGGCATTTTGGTGGGGGCTGGGGGGAACCTCTGTACATAGTAATGAGGCAGGTCTGGCTCCTTCCACTGGCTTCTAGCACCCTTCAAACCTCCGCGTGAAGTGGAACAGTGCTGGGAAACAGAGATTTGTCAGCACCAGGCCTTTACTGGGGTCTAAATCAAATTCAGACGCTGAAGAGCCGGCCCTGAGTTTAGTGTGGATTTTACAGGTCAGTGAGGCTGAACGGTGGCTCCCAGGCTGGTGATAAATGTGTTGGGATCTCTCGCCGAGCCTGCCAAGGCCACTGTCAACTCAGCGTCTTCATTTTCCTAGACTATTAAGCAGAGACAGGAAACAGCCATCCAGCCTGGAATCCCACCCTCCGGCAGGGGTCTTCAGGAGAACGTTCCGAGGGGGCCGAGCATCCGCTCCTGGCCTGGGACCTGGGTGACCTGGAGCATCCTCTGTCCTGGGAGGTGGATAAGACCGCAGGAGACAAGTGAGCTCCTAAAAGCAGGGGCCGTGTATCGCCACCCTGTATCCCCGTGTCAAACATCGTGCCTGGCACAAATAAATACTTGTCAAGTGGCTGAGTTAGGGAAAAAAAGTGCCTTACATAAAAAGGAAGAGACACGATTTATGAATGTATTATGATCCATCCCATTTTTCCCACTTCTCGTTCTCTTGTGATGATTTCTGGCGTTGCCCATTTAGCATTTTCCCTTTTCCCCAACCCCAGAATGTGTAATCAGCGGATGAGGAACCAGAGAGGGGACAGTGGAATTTGCTTCTGAAAAATCATCCACTGACTCGTCGGAGAGAAAACAGACGCAGGTACACGAGAGGGAGAGACTATGCGGGACACTCATGGATGGGAGGGTTTGGAGGTCTGCGGGGAGAGTTGGGGGTGAGGAATATGCTGAAGAGGTGTGGGGGGCGGTTGGTGAGTGAGACAAAGGAATCCTTTAAAGTGGCCGTCCCCAAGCTTTTTGGCACCAGGGACTGTTTTCATGGAAGATAATTTTCCCACAAACTGGGGAAGGATGCGGGGGATGGTTTCAGGATGATTCAAGCACATTACATTTATCGTGCACTTTATTTCGATTATTATTACATTGTAATGTGTAATGAAATAATTTTACAACTCACTATAGGTTGGGGACCTGCTTTAAGGAAGTGCTGCTGTAGATCATGCATCTGATCCCTCTTTAATGCAGAGTAAGGGATGCCAAAGAGTAGATGAGCATACTTTTGGTTGCTGGGCTGAGTTTCTCTAAATTCTACAGTGTTCCAGACTGGGCCACAGGGGAACTTGAGTTTCATTAGGGTTAGTTACATGTGTACTCCAGCATCAGTAGTTCTGGCTTCTAGTAACTGCTGCTGGCATTGATTGTTCTGAGATCCCACCGTAACCATCGGCAGTCTTGACCCTTTTGCACAACAATGCTAATAGCTAACAAACAGCAAGAGCTTACTAAGTGCCAGGCACTCTGCTAAGCTTTTTGGACGTTACCTTATTTAATGTTCTTGACAATATTTTGAGGTATATATTATTATTATTTCCATTTTACAGATGAAGAAACTAATGAAAGAGAGGTTAAGCAACTTTCCCAAGGTCACACAGCTAAGAGATGGTAGAGGTGGGGTGTGCACCCAAGCAGCGTGATTCTAGAACCAGTGCTCTCAGTCTCTCTTCTGGGCAGCTGTCAGGGCCCTCAATTCTCACAGTGCCGTGGTAGCTCAGCATTCTATTGTGAAGTGAGAAGATGCACTGTCTGTCCTTCCTACACTTAGTTTGAAGAGGCGTCACATCGGTATTTCTTACAGCCCCTTTTCTCCCCAGGGCACACGTGCTTACACTCATATATCCCATCATTTGGCTTAGGTCAGGTTCCAGCTGTTGTACCTTACCTGGTCCTCCTACAGAAGATTTTGTAGTTGAGTCTCCTGAGCGCTGGTCTCTTTTTCCTTTTACAATACAATTTCCCTCCCGACCTCAGACACCCTCTCTACAACTGGACTTCCATTGCTCCTCCATTGCCTTTCATATGATGTTTGAACACCCCAACTATGGATAGGATTCGAGATTTTTTTTTCTCTGTCCTGCATTCCAGTGGGTTGTAAATAAATACTTGGGAAAAGGAATATTACTCATCTCCACAAGTGGAAGTCTGTAAATCCCAGCTCTGACCCTGCTGGGTTCCCCATGAGATCTTAAATAAGTTATATATCACACCACAAGCAGCCTACAAGTGGAGTTATGAATAAGGCATGGGTTGTTGTAAATAACAACTAGGATCAACAGTGGATGTTTAGGGTAGAGATTTAGGCTCCGTAAGTGGAAGCTGTGACAGACAGGTGTGCACCCAATATCTAACCCACCTTCTTGCTTGACGGTAGAACCCCATTTTTGTTACAGGCAGGGGTGTACCCAATGCCAGGCTATGAGTCACGACTAGTCAAAGTCAATTATGGCAATCTTGTTCCTCATTTTATTAGACTCCTTTGCAGCTAGAAATGACACAAATGAGGTCAATGGGAATGAAATAAAATCTGCTGTGAGTGCTCCTGGGAAAAATGGCATCTTCCAAGAAAAGGGAAAAGACACAACTGGAACCATCTTTCCTGCCCTTTTCTGCTTGGAAAGTGGATGTAATGTCTGCAGGTGAAGTGGGCATCTTGGAATGTTCCTAACACAAAGAAATGTTGTCTAAGGTGCTGGATAACCCAATTACCCTGATTTGATTAATTCACATTGTATGCCTGTATCAAAACGTCACATGTACCCTAATAAAGACATATAACTATTATGTACCCATAATATTAATAATTAAAAATAAATTTTTAAAAAATTAGTTAACATCTATTGAGTATTTACTATAACATGAAAGGTTATAGATTAAATATTTTACTTGCTTTATCTAAGTTTATTCTCGCAACAACCTATGAGGTATGTATCATTACAACTCAGAAAAATATTCACTTATTCCCTCTAAATTTCCCTCTCCTTATTAAACTTTGTCATTGATTTGTTCTTATGATTCTAGAGTTTCTCCTATGCAATTACATACATACTTAGAAGGTTTGCATGCTAATTAGATCATGCTAGGGATATAGCCCTTCACTCGCTTTTTGCCCTTAATAATTCATCTTGGAGATTGTTTTCTGTGTCAGTGCAAACAGATCGATCGCAAAATTCTCAACAGCAGAAAACCCTTTTAAAGAGTCAGAGCAGTTAAAAAGTACAATGAGCTGCTTAAGAGCTGATGATCTCCCTGTCCCAGGAGGAACCAAGTAGAAGGAAGATAACCTTAGAGAGGGGGGTTAGCGTCAGATGATAGGTTGGACTATGGTGGCCTTTAAGGGCCATACTTAAGAGCCTCTCATCCTCTGGCTTGACAGGAACTTGTCTCTTTTTCTTCTCCTTGGTGCAAGGTTGCTTGGTTACTTGACAGTGGTTGGCTAAGCTGTGTCAAAAATCATAATTAGGCCACTAATGCCACGTGGACGACCAAACAGAGGAAAATTAGATCCTTGTGATGCCAACTGATTTTATGAACTTCCACCCCACTTACTGGGCTGTTTCCTGGAATGCTTGCAGTTGAAGCAAGACACACTGCTCGCGGGGACCGGGGTTGGCTGATTTCTCGGCTTTGAGTGGAACAGCCTCCATGGTGAGAAGCAGGTGTGGTGTGCAGAATAATGGCCTCCCAGAGACGTCCACATCCTAGTCCTGGAGCCTGTGGCTATGTTATATTACGTGGCAAAGGGGAATTGAGGTAGCCGTTGGAATCAAGGTTGCTGATTAGCTGACTTTAAGATCGCGAGAGTAGCCTGGAGTTTCCAGCTGGGCCCAATATAATCACGAGATCCTTAAATGTGGAAGAAAGAGGAAGAAGAGCCAGTGTTAGAGTGATGCACTATGGGAAGGGTTGACTCACGGCCGCTGCGAGCCACGGGCTGTGGCAGCCTCTAGAAGCCCGAAGAAGCAAGAAAATGGATTCTTCCCTGGAGTGTCTGGAAAGGAAGACTTTTAACCCACCGAGACCTGTTTAGGACTAATGCTCTTCAGAACCGTAGGTAAATACATTTGTGTTGTTATGCCATTGTTATGCCACTAAGTTTCTGGTCGTTATAGCAGCAACAGAGAACTGGTACAGCGGGCAGAGAAGCCGGAGGGCATAACCACGTGAAGGGCACAACATAGGAGCGATTTTTAAAAGAAAGAGCCCTGTCCCCAGGAGTTATTGAAATTTTAACTGCTCAGCAGCAGTCTGTGTTTACTGGTAAGGAAAAAAAGTTTTTCGCTTTTCGTGATATCCTAGAATAGTGGCTAAAACACAATTTACTAAGGATGTGACCTTGAGTAAGTTACTTCTGTGAGCCTCGGCTACCTCCTAAGCAAAATAGGACATTGTTTTTTGCCTGGGTTAGTGGTTGGCAACCTTGGCTGTATATTAGAATCACCTGGGAAGCTTCTTCATCCCTGAATGGGCCCCTTCCCAGACCAACTGGAAAGAAAGCTTTGAGATTGGGGTCTGGGCATCTGCAACCAGGAAAGAAAACCCTCCAGGGTGATTCCAGCACACTGTTAGAGTTGAGAACCTGGCCCAGGTAGTTGGTGGAGGGAAATAAAATCAATTATTGGAATTACCTAGAGGATCTTTTAGAAATCCTGGTGCCCAGGTTATACCGCAGACCGATGGAACTTTTTGGGTGTGAGACCCAGGTGGCAATATTTTCTAAAGCTCCCAGGTGATTCTAATGTGTAGTCAAGGCTGACAATCTCTGATGTAGACACAGTGCTTATTCAAAGCACTTGTCACAGAAGGGGCTTACTTTTATTATTGCCTCTTTTTTCCCTTGAGGGGCAATGTCAAAATTATCGCTGCTCACATGAACTTTGGAAATGAGCCAGATCTGGATGGGATTACTGAGGCTACTCTGGCACCTCCTGGCTACGGGACTTGAGCAAGCGCTTCTCTCTGAAGCCTCAGCTTCATCATCTATAAAGCAGAGATAAATTATATATATATATGCCTCAAAACGTGGAGATAGTAATGATTAGACAAGAGACTATTTGGAATGCATTTTGCGCATTGGGTCAGGCAAACAGTGAGCACTAGGATGCTTTTGGCAGTAATTACTGTGATGAATAGTAAGACTCTAGAGTTGGTTGACAATCTTGGCTTCCCTTCCTGAGGCAAGTGAGCTCACCTCTCCAAGCCTCAGTTTTCTCATCTGCGACATGGACACTACTTATCTGAAAGGCTTCTTGCAAAATAAAGTGTGATAATGTGTATAAAACTACACAATAGGCTACGTACATTTAATAAAGGGCAGCTTGAACACACTGGAGGGAAGTTCACACACCTCCCTCGGTTGCTCTATCACACACACCTAGTTTTAAAGCTGAGATCACAGTCTGGCTTCATCTAGCAAGAAGATGGAGTTATTTGGTCTGATTAATGTGTGTATGTATATTTTAAAACTAGTCTCCAATTTTTTTTAAATCAATAGCTTGTATATATATGTATATGAATGCCCAGTTTCTTTTGAAATACGGGGAGATTGGGCAATAACAATTCCCAAATCCACAGGGCATATTTTCAACAGTAGCATGTAGATGACCTTAGTCCTTAGACTCAATGCCCCTTTTTAGAAAAGAAAAAGTTTTATAGCACCCTCTGCACTATCCAGAAATGAATTTCACAGATAATATAATCTCTCTATATATATACATATCTTTAAAAAATCAATATAATGTACTGTTTTGTAGTAGAGTATAAAGTGCAAGGACTCTGTAATGAGATAGTACCTATATACAGTATTTCAATATGTAAATGATTGCATATGACTATACTACAAAACATAATGATTCAGCTGGATAATTGCTTCTATGTATAATGACTGTGACAGCCGCAACTACGAAGACAAACTCGTACAGATGTGTTGTGTCACCTACAAAAAATATGCACAGTGCTACCATCAATGACCTGGCTTTCTGAAACAGTGCACAACTTTTGTTAAAGTTCGTAAAGTATAGAATAACCTTTGGTCAATTTCTCTAGTAGTTGTGGTTCTTTAAAACTCAATGTCAGTCAGGTGCGGTGGTTTGTCCCTATAGTCCTAGCTACTCGGGAGGGGAGGTGGGAGGATTGTTTGAGCCTAGGAGTTCAAAACCCTTCTGAGCAACATTGTGAGAACTTCATCTCTTAAAAAAAATAAAAAAACAAATCCAACAATAGCTTCCACCCCCCAAAAAAACCACACAAACTCCATGTCTACTTAAACCATGCAAAAAAATTTTTGTTTTAGTTACTAAGTCCAAGAGAGTTCGAGTTAGGCTCAGACAATTATGATGAATTTGTTTGGCAGGATATTTATGTGGCTGTGTTGCATACCCCAGACCTAGTGACAATAGAAATAGCCCACGATTTTCCAGGTCGCTCCCTAGGGGGCAGCATCATCCCCATTGAGAACTTTGGCTTTGGGACAATAAACTTCATGGGTGCTTTTGGTTTGGGCTAAAGGGCTTCTTCAGAATATCATTGCAGAAACTGTTTAACAGGATCTTATATTTCCACTTATCAAGTGCTTGCAGTAGGAGGTGATTTTTGTTTTGTTTTGGCTTTTGTTTTTCATGGTGAAAGGCATTTCTTTGGGTGAGAACCTCTTTTGTCATTATGGAGTCAGCCGAGGGAGCACAGCTTTATTATCCCAAGCAAGGAAAGCCATACAAATGAGATTTGTAAAAAAAAAAAAAAAAAAAAAAAGTGGGGGGAGGGGATTGTTGACTCAAAAATATCTAATAATAAGTGGCTGTCTTTACTGAGCATCTACTATGTGCCAGGAACTATGCTGAGTTCCTTCTAAGGGCATTCTTATTTAAAATCAAGACACCCTCTTATTTGGATCAGATACGTGCTGCCACGATTAGCCACACACATGCCAGACGTAACCCCTAATATAGCTACACAGGGATCCCATGTGCAGCACCAAGGTAGAGCATGAAAAGAGATGCATTTACTGAGCACCTTCTATGTGCTAGCTTCCAGGTATTTTATATTTTATCTCCTCACTGCTTAGGACAATAACCTTGGAACCACCGTTAGTCTCTCTCTCTTCTAGATCTGCATGTCCAATCTGTCAGGAGGTCCTGACATCAGTCCTGTCTTTATTTTAATTGTGATATTTTGTTCATGATGGATTTTTTGGCATCAATTTTGGCTTTTAAATAAATATTGCATTAAAATATGACTTATTGATTCCTGGGAGTTTTAGCTCAATGCAAGTGCCTCACTTGACTCACTCTGGTTGTTAAAACATAAGCCGGTTATGTCACTTCTCTGCTGAAAAGCGACAGCTCACGCAGAGGAAGAGCCCCAGTCCTTAGTGTGGACCACAGAGCCCTGCGAGGTCTGTTGCAGCCTTTCCTCTAACTTTCCCCAGTGCGACTCTCGGCTCGACCATTCCATTCCAGCCACACTGGCTTCCTTGCTGTTCCTGGAACACCCGAGGCCAGCTCTGGCCTTTGCTCCAGCTGTTCTTTCTGTCTCGAGCATTCCTTCCTTACACATCTGCTTGGCACACTCCCTCTCCCCCTTCAGGCTTGTGCTCAGAGCTCACCTTTGCAAGGAAGACCCATCCTGACCACCTCCATAGCCCAACCTGTGGCAACCTCAGCCCACACCCCTCCCCGGCTCTGCCCTGGCACCCCTGGCCCTGCAGACCCTGTTCTGCCTTATTATTTTTCCATAATGTTGATCACTTTTTAAATACTAGATAATCTACTCACTTATTGGGATTATTGTTTGTCTCCTTCTTAGTATGTAAGCAACTCAGGGAGAGGAATCTTGAACTCTTTTGCTCACTGATACACCCCATGAGCCCAGAATGGTGCCTGGCACATGGTAGAAACTCCATAAATGTTTATTGCATGAATGAATAAATTTCATGTCATTCTTACATTCTTCTCCTGGGAAGCTGTTATTATTCCCATTGTAGAGTTGAGGGAACTGAGGCTCTGATGGACAGGGGTCCGCCTGAGTCACACAGTGACCGAGCGAGGTTTCGATCTAGTCTCCCAACTCTCATGCTGTTTGTTTAGTTGTGGTAGCGTGTGTGGGGTGGTTAAGATCGTCCCTATCTTGTACAGCTGATTCACACCCAGATAGTGATGGGGGAGGGCACCCAGGAGAGCAGCTGGTTACAACAGGTGCTCGTTATATGCTTTTTTTCCTCTTTTCCTATCCTTCCTCATAGAATCTCTCATTGGATCCCAGGGAATGGTGCATTCTCAAGAAAAGAGATTGAGCCTGGAAATCTCATTGCTTTGGTCCCAGAACTCTTTTCTCCAAGTAGGAGAAATCTCCTCAGACAAGCTTGAGGAAAGAGGGGGGCTGTCTCAGGAAGCTTATGGGGAACAGATGCATCCAGGGCCTTCCATGACCCTGGAACTGTGAACCAGAAAAGATCTGGAACTGAGACAAATGTTTAAATTCTTTCTCCTTCTTTATCTCTCCCCCTCAGTAGCTGAAGACAGGCAGTCACCTCTTTCTCCACAGGCCCTTTCTCTTCTCCCATGGTCACATGGTGGAAGATGGCATCCTGCTGCCTCCTGAGTTTGTGTCCTCAGTTCAAACAGCCGAGTCTGATTAGTCCCACCCCAGGTTCTTGGGAGGGAGAGTCTGATTGGTCCAGCTCGGGTGACGTCCTCCACTGTCCCACCACCATTGGCTGGGAACGTGGGTAGGAGGTGGGGTTCAGATAGGATAAACATGGCTGCCGAGGGTTTAAGTGGCATGTGGAGTGAGGGATATTCTTTAAAAAGGAGAACAAACACCAACCTACTCATTACAGCTTGGCTAAAATTTATTGTGCGCTTCCTGTGCGTTATTTAATCCTCCCAATAGTCCTCTCAATGAGTTTCTGCTTTTATTTGCATTTCAAAAGTGAGTAAACTGAGGCTCAGAGCGATATAGCAGTATGCCCAAACTCACGCAGGTGGAACTGGCAGAGCCTTCACCTAGCCTCCCTTCATGTTGCAGTTTCCCTGGGGCCCTGCTTCCAGACTGATGTGCTCTTGCTCTTTGAATCTGGGAGGACAAGAGAGACTCCATGCTCTGATGAAACTCCAACGGCCTGATGATGATTGTTATAAAGTTAGAGCACCTGAGTTTTGATCACCTAGCATTAGCTATGCTGGTCATACCCTGTATTCCAGAACTGTGTTGAGAAATGCAATTTGTAGCATCCCAGGTGGAAAATTTCTGATTCTTTCCGACGGAGGATGCCAAGGAGAATTGGTCTCTATCCGGGTGGAAACATAAACATCAATTCTGAGAATGAAGGCGGGGGGGAATGAGGTCCTGGAAGTTGATGGAAAGCTGTCTGTTTGGCATCTTGAAATTAACCAGGACTCTCCCTGTTGCTGCCTCCTTGGGCTCTGTCTATGGATTTCTGAGGCGCATTTTTAATCCTCCTGTTATTTCATTTGACCTGGAAAAGAATATAGATTGTTGGGTGCCCGGGCTGTAGGATTTACACACAGGGAGGGGAATTGACCTGATGGGGGATCATGTGTCTGTTCGGTCACCAACCACACAATTTCATGTGCGGATGATGGACATGTCCACGACATTTGTTGGCACACAGCAGGCACTCGGTACTTGTCTGTTTTGTTTTCTTCTTTTTCTTTTTTTTTTTTTTTTTGAGATGGGGACTCACTCTCTCGCCCCCAGCTGCACTGCAGTGCATCATCAATCTCACAGCAACCTCACACTCCTGGGCTCAAGTGATTCTCCTGTCTCAGGCTCCCGCGTAGCTGGAACTACAGGTGTGCACCACTGTATCTGGCTAAATTTGTTTCTATTTTTAGTAGAGACGGGTTCTCACTCTTACTCAGGCTGGTCTTGAACTCCTGACCTTAAGGGATCCTCCCTCCTCGGCCTCCCAGAGTGCTAGGATTACAGGCATGAGCTACCAGCACCTTGCCCGTTTTCTTTTCCTCCAGAGCAAATCTCATGCTGAGTTTGGGGGGGTGTTATTCATTGCTACTAACAGCCAGCAGAGGGTGCTATGAATGCAATTGCTACAAAGTGAAGAGAGACCACTCTAGGAAGGAGGAAGTAGTACAGTATAATAAAATATTGCACTGTGTGGTTAGTACAGTGATAGTTAATGCCTCCAGGGACACAATCTTCCGGATATTCAGCAACCAGCTATTAAATACTCACTATGTACTTGACCCTGGGCTAGATGCTAGTATGGGTGTAATAAACCACATTACTCTCTACCTACATCAGGTATAGTAAAGCAGAGCCTTCAGTTTACAAGGTTAAGGGGGACAGGGTGATAAAAGCTAATAAAGTGATAGCTGCCATTTATTTAGCACTCACCATGCGCCAGGCATTGCACTAAATGCTTTTCATGTGGTATTTCACTTAAGCTGACCAGCAAGCCCAGCAAATACTAACAGGTGTTTTACAGAAGAGGAATCTGGGGCTTATGAAAGAGGTCAAGTAAATATATTTTTGAATGGAAGAATGGAGATTTAAACATAGCTTTGTATGACTCCAAAGTCTGCACGTTTAACTTCAAACCCTAGTGGCTTCGACAAGTAGTTTAGGCAATAGAAGTCTGTGACTATGGGGAGGTAACTATTCTTTCATCTTGTCACTTTAGGTATCTCTGAGCATTTGGTATTAAGGTTAAACTGTGTGCTTCTTGGCAAGCAGATTTAGGATGCTGTAAGGAGAGCTCAGTTCTGTAAGAGCATATACGAAGCAGAGAAGCAGGGACACCCCCTCCCTCCCATATATGTTTCTTAGGCTCTTCAGAGTAAGAGGAACAAGGATGGATGCTTAAAGTGAGAGAAATACGGTTTTATGCATTCCTTCCCCGAGTCAACAAAGTCTGGTGCACCCCTACGCCCAACATTTGCAAATGAATTTCATATTAAAGAGCCTGAATAATGTTTCCCATTTATCAGGATATTAGTTATCTGTTTACTTATACCAACCCTTAGTTCCCAAAATATTCAAGGTGGCTTACAAGGATACATGAAAAGCAACAGAATAAAATAAATGAAAATTAAGATAAATAAGACAAAGGAGGGAAACAACCCAGAAACATAAGATAGACTCAAGAAAGAGATTAATGCATGAGTTACATGGAAAATAGTACTATTCTGGTCTGTAAGTGTCCTGCAGCCAATGCAAAGAGGAAAATGTGTCAGTTAAAGAATGCATGCAGTTTATAAGGAATATAAAAAAACCTCTGGGTGCCTCAGAGGAGACACATCTATTGTTGATTCTAAGACCAGGAAAGTGTTTTTTCTCCTCCTGGAGCCTCACAGAGAAGGCACTGTGTAAAGTCATAACAGTATCCTCAATGATATCCCTATAGGAAACACAGATTTCACTGGACTGTTTTGTATTAATACCACGTCCCACCGAAGTGCAGTTTAGAAGAGTGTCCTAGAGAGGGGAAGTGATATAAGAGAGAATGTGTGACATGATGCTCTGTGATGACATAGGATGCCATTGAGATCACATTGTTGGAGACACAAAGAGGAACTAAGGGGATTATAATCATGAAGATCACACAGGTAGTGTGAACATCTAGGTCAAGTTTGAAAAGTGGCTTTAATCTTGCATGGCACCCCCGATCAATTAGTAGTGACTTGCTCCCATCAGTGGAGCAATGAAGAAACATTTGAGGCTGCATCTGGGGTGAGAGTTTGCTGTAATTGATTAGCGATGTCTGCCATGGGTGAGCGGCATCATTTATGCTAAGAATTTGCCATCCCAGGTTTGGACTGTTGATGATGCTTGTTAAGGACCTTAACTCTGAATGAAGTCATAGGTCACCTTGGTCACCATAGCCCCTTCATGACAGTTATCCTAATTAATCTCCTGCAGATGGGCATCTATTATTTCGATAAACTTTCTGAATTAGCCAAATGTAATGTTTCATGAAGCACTGAAGGAGGATGGATAAATCCATCTTCATATTTGCAGCCAGTTTCGCCTTCAACTGTCTGGGGCCACAAGACAGATCCCAGGTCACTGAACTTCATCTTCCCGTAACACAGAGCTGAGAGAAGGGCGGTCAGCAGAGTACTTTGGGCGAGGGGAGTGGCTCGAGGAGAGCTGGGTTTCTTGTGTTTCTGGAGCTCTGACGTCTCCACATTGGGAGGAGCTCCTCATTCTCCAGGGTCTTCATCCCAGCCATGACAGCTTCCTGTTGTCGCAACTGCCTTTGGAGTTCTTCACCACCGCAGAGGATCGGAATTGTGTGGTTAGCATGATGGGTAGGAAGGACCCCCAGCTTTCTCAAATAATCTTCCACAACGACATCCAGAAGGAAAAACCAGGATATCCACGTACCAAAAGCCAGCAGAATAGAATGTAGAATCTTAGGTATATGCTCATTCATTCTTTCAACAAACATTTCTTGAGCATTATTCATATGCTAGGATATTAGTTGAAGATAAAAGCATGAATATCTTTTCTATCCCTAATAACTCAGAGCCTAACTGGATAGACGACCAGTGCAGAATGGCAGGTCCTATATAGTAAGAGCATGTTCAGAGTACAAATCGGAGAATAATGAAAAATAATAGTATCCATTTACTGAATGCTACTTACGATGCATCAGGTACTGTGTGGAGTGTTTACATGCATTATCTTATTGAGGTTCGTAACAATCTATGATATAGGGAGGCACTATTATTGTCCCCATTTCACAGCCAAAGAAATTGAGGCTTATGGTTGGAGGTGCCCAAGATATCAAGTGCCTGAGCCAGGATTTGAAGACAATGTTTTTGATACAATGGGCAGACAGGTATAGAATAACTGCTACAGACGTTCCTGTTTA